>JBBPBX010018524.1:0-45500 GCA_038048925.1 Garcialebias charrua | reverse complement strand
GACCTGCTCCTCTTCCTCGAGTAGACTTCAGAGACGAAAGGACGTTTCGGTCCTCACAGCGGGAGAGCCAGCATCGACAATATTCCACGAACCAACAGGAAGGCTGAAGAGGTAAAGTAGAAAACTCTTTTTCAAGTTTGAAAGATTTAAGCCGAAGTAAAACTGATACGAGACGCGTTCAAGGACCGTAGGAAATTTGAGCGCAAGAAGCACGAAAAACGCTGTGAACGTTTATTTTTTAACGTAAGAACACGTAAATCGTTGTGAGCGCAAGAAACGTAAAGCGTTGTGAGCGTTTATTTTTTAAGCGCAAGAACACGTTAAAATTGTGAGCACTCGATAAGTGCAAGAGCAATTTACGCGTTAAACTCTTAACGCAGGAAGGTCCGCCCGAAAACCCAGCACGTAGGCAATTCAAATGTAGAAATACGTTAAAAAATTGGAGTAAATTAGAGCATTAAATCATTTAAATCTGGAGGACTAAAGCAAGCAGGACTAAAATAACTTCTGCAGTCCTTTTCTTTTCTTTTCTAAACACAAACACAAAGTTAAATTTCATCTCATTTAAGTCCTTATGGCAGCTTAAATGGCTTACCGGTAGTCCTTGTTTAATCTAAGTCCTTTCCCATGGAATGCTGTTTTGCAGATTGTTTTTTGCCTTTCTTAGCTCTGTTGCAAAACCAGCAAAATGGGTTGGTTCTTCCTTATATTTCCTGAGTTGAGGGTGCTGCTAATTAGACCAGATCGCTTTCACCTGCTGAGAAGTGCTGCAGAGCAGGATGTTTGTAGTTTCTAGTGTGTATTCATGCACACACAAATGTGTTCATGCACAAACATCTGAATCCATGAGCAGCTCAGCGCAACACCTCCCACTCGATCTTGCAAGGTTTTACCTGGTAAGATCGCATTTTCCAAGCGCACTTGTTCCCTCTGCTTGGTCTTCTGCTGGGATGAGCACTACAAGGCGCCGGACGTCCTCTATTAGCCCATGCTTTTATCTGCAGACACAGAAGAGTTCCTGCTACTCCATCATGTCCTTCACTGTGTGCTGCTCGAGCCAGAAGAGTGGAGATCCAAGCCTGGAAAGGCAACAGAGGAACGGCTCTGTGGTCCTCCTTAAACGTCTGAACCCTGCCACCACACATCAAGAGCCTGCTTGTTCCATCTTTGTAGACAACCAGTCTATCAATCGTTGTAGTCGGAAATTGTACACCTTCTTGTGCTGCCAGGCATAAGTCTCTGATCACATCTTCTCTTTGGCCAACTGTAATGACACCTGACAAAGGTACCGCCTCCCACTTTTCTTTGTCTGAGATCTTGGCATGCAGGAACCCTTTTGCTGCTCTCCAAATCCATGCAATTATTCCTATCAATTTCCTCAGACTGCTGAAGTGTCTTACGTCCACTAGTTGCTGGACTATTGCAGTTGCAGGTGGCCTCCTAGAGATGATCACTTTATTCTGGACTCTGATTGAATTTTGTTCCTTCAGCTGACTTCGGGTAAGTACAGCAACAAATGTTTTCTTCTGTATCTTTATAACATTGTCTCTCGCTTGCACAGCAACATCATTTGCAGATTTCTTTGGCCACTCACTTTCAGGAAGTTGAAGGAAACTTGGACCCAATTGCCACTCTGAGTCTTCGGTTAAGTAAGCAGGACTTGCTCCTCTGGTGATAATATCTGCAATATTTGCTGATCCTGGTATCCACCACCAGTCTCGGACATTAGTGCTGCTCTGGATCTCACCAACGCGATTGGCGAAGAAGGTCTGATATCCATAGCTCTCTCGCTGTATTGCACCCAAGACAGTTTGACTGTCAACAAGATGGAACCACTGCTCAACTTTGATTCGGCAATGTTTCTGGAAATAGGTTTTTAGCCGGGCTGCAAAGACTGCCCCACATATCTCCGATTTGACGGGGTCACCATTGTGGTTGAAAGGAGTCAGCTTGGCCTTAGACTCAACCAGCTTCACACTGACACCATTAGTGCAATTCCAACGTAGGTACAACACAGCACCATATGCATGCTCACTGCCATCAGAAAATGTGATGCCAATTGGACTTGCATGTGGATCCAAGGGTGTTAGGGATCTGATGAATCTGAGTTGGCTCAGGTCGGCATATTCTTCTAGCAGCTTTACGGCATCCTCTCTGAGTTCTTTGGACAGAGCAGCGTCCCAGGTGTCTCTTGTACAATACATTTGCTTGGCTTCTTGAAAAGCCCTTCGAACCAGAATAGCTCCCTTCTGCTTTACAGGAGTCACAAGACCAAGTGGATCATAGAGGGCAGAGACTTGACTTAACAGTTCTCTTCTGGTAAGAGGATTTGGGGTTTGCCCTCTTACTTCTTCTTTCAACAGGTCCTGACCGATGCGCATTTTCCCTTTTCTCTTGGAGAAGTTCACTGCGGCCATAACATGTAGCTTGTCATATCCAACGGTGTAACCCAGACCAAGGGCTTTGTTGTCTTTTTCAGAGAGCTGGTTAGGTAAGATCATGGTCTTCAACTCCATGTTAACTTTTCCTAACTCCTCCCTCCCACTTTGACTAGAGTAGACCCAGGGCTTCTTGGACAGTTTCACTGCAGCTTTGCAATCGACCATGTCATGGACTTGTGAAGCATAGGCCAATTTCCACTTTGGATCCTTTGCAAACTGTTTTTCTGTTCTGAGGAACGTAGCTTCTACTGCTTTCTTATTATTAGGAAGGGAAGCCAGATCTTCGGTCCATGGATATTTGGCATGCCAGTGAGGTTCAGGAGTGTGATGGTCACCATTCACATATGTCAAACCATTTCTCACCATCTCCATCTCTTTCTCCTCAGCCAAAGACATTTCCTTCCCTCCGGGTTGACAATTCCCACAACGACATCCTCCACATCTTGGCACACAGGCTGCTCCAATGCTTTCCCACTCCCACCACTTCAGAAAGTCCTTGCTGGTAGTGGCTGCACTGGATTGGATAAAAGGATGTTTGGGATACTGACAGGAACCTGGACATTTGCAGGTGAGTTCACTGTACTTGACTGCTGCAGTCCTCATTGACCTTGCAAAGTGTGTCTTTGATGTATGAGCCATTAAGGTAATTTCCTCAAAGAGGTCCGGATGCGTGCCTCCTACTGTCTTGCCAAGTGGTCCATCCCATAACACTAGGTCCCCGACAGAGCGAACTTTCTGAGGTACAAGTTGACCTTCTTTGTGGCTAATCAAGAGCTGGATCTCTCTAGGTCTTGTAAGGTCTTTCAGGGAGACATCTGGGAAAATCTTATGAAGGTTTGTGGCAGGAACATGCCTGTGAACTTCTGCAATCTTGTCAAGTCCATAGCAGATCAGCTGATGTGACTTCAGGGTCCCTCTTGGAGTATTGACGCGTATCTTAAGAAGATAGTGCTTCGTTTCAATAGACACCTGCATCCCTCCGACACCATGAACCACAAGCGATACCTCTTCACTTCTAAGATTCAGCTTACTTGCAGCTTTGTGTGTAATGTAGTTTGTGTCTGATGCCAGGTCAATGAGGGTTCCAATTCTTTGTCCATCATTAGCTGCAACGTCAAGGATCATCAAGATAACTGGATATTCATTTAAGCCACTCTCTTCTAGAAGGCCTGTCTCGGTAACAGTGGAGTTGTATGCCCTTGATACAACATTGCAGAAGGCGTCTTTACATTGCTGAGCCAGTTCAGGTGAGAGTTTGGAAAGAAACTCTTCTTGGGCTTCAGTATGGCTTTTGCTCTCCGCTTTCTCTGAACCAGATTTAGGCATTCTCTGAGACTGTGGTCTAGCGAGTAAGCAGAGAAGAAAGTGATGTTGGTCTCTACACTCTGGGTTCTTGCACAGGTAATCAGTCTTCCTACAGTAGTCACCATTATGGATTTCGAGGCATCTCTTGCAAGCACCGAGCTGCTGTACTATATCCCTCTTTTCTGATGGCTTTAAATTGATCCTAAACCTTCTGCAGAAATACAGTTTCCTCTTGTGCTTTGGATCACCACAAACGATGCAACCTGATATGTCACTGGTGTGCTTGGTTGTCTTGGTTCTAGCACATTTTAAGAACTTGGACTTCTCTTTAATGGGTTCAGTGAGGTCTTTCAGTTGATCTAGTTGTTCATATATGGATTCTTGTGATCTCAAGAACGCCATAAGCTTGTCAAAGTAATTCTGATGTCCAGTTGTGCCTTTCTCAGTGGCATTATGGGTGAGCCAGTCTTTCTTTAAAGTGTCTGGAAGCTTACTCTCTATGGATTTTGTTACCAGCGGATTTTTTATGGCATCTGCATTTCCTAGCTCATTTAAGTCGCCAAGAGCCTTTTCCAACACTTGGATAAGCTCTATTATTCGTCTTGGTTGGCTGTTCTTCACTGGTGGAATTGCTTGCAATTCTTCAATAATCTCAAGAGCAATGGTAGCTTTGTTCCCAAAACGATTGTCCAGGACTCTGAAAATCTCATCTGATGAGTTGTATGTTGACAGGCGTAAATCCTTTGCCACTTTCTCATCAAGACTGTCAAGCAATTGAAACTTCTTTACTTCCTTTGAACCAGATGGTTCACCTTGCTTCTGTAGAGCCTCCCATTCTTTCCTCCATCTGTAATAGTCTCGTTTACTTCCACCGAACTTTGGTAAAGCTGTGGCTTTCAGCTTTATCGCAGCTACTGGATGTAAGCTGCGGGCCAAGGCTTGTTGCTTTGTTGCGTCCTTCTTGCTTGCTGCTTCAATAAAGACAGCCTTCTGGGATACCAGTCTAGGGAGGCACACCTCTAGCTCTCTTAAACGGTAGTTGAAATCCTTTTCCTCGGCAGGTGGAGCCCAACGGTTCCAAATTTGGTTTACTTCCTTCGCCTTCTGGATCAATTTCTCCAAATGGGTGAGCATAAACTCATATGCCTCCAGAGTTGTGTCTAGCTTGATGGAAGAAACACTTTTACACTCATCCTCTGCAACTTGTAGAGCCAGGGACAGTTCCTTCTCCCCATATGTTGTCCACAAAGTCTCTCGGATAAGGAGTTTAGCTTCTTTAAGCTTTTGTTCACATTCTTGCTCCGTCTTCTCTATATCAGCTTTCTGAAGATCGCTCAGCTCCTCTGCTGCAGTTGCTAAGCACTCAGCCATATAGGCAGCCTCCACGTCCTCATTTGCCTCCATAACTTTTGAGCTCTCCAGTGCAAGCTTCTTGTAATTCACCTCCAACTCCACCTTAGACATCTCCATGTAGGTCCTCATAATATTATTTGCAAAACGGGAGAAAAGTCTCTTAACTGTAGTCCTCTTCGCTTTGAGGTCATCAAGTGACATTAATTCAGCCATTTTCCTCCGTTAGAAGACAGAAGATTTTAGTCTCTGGTTTCAGATGGATCGGTTTTTCACTGTCAAGTGTTCTATGATTTCATGGCTTCCCACACTTGAAAAGGAGGACTTAGGAGACTTCAGGATTTCACTCACAACCTTTTATTTTCACCAGTGAATGTGATTCAGTTGAGGTGACGAGGTGAAAAACCTACAAACACATACAATATAAATACAAATACATACAATAAGACATTTAATTTAAGTTACTAATTTATCTTAATGACATTTGATTTAATTTGATTTAAGTTAATATATATATCTACATTTATACATATCTACATTTATACATAAATATATATACATATATCTTATCTTCCTAATCTTCCTAATCTTATATACACATTTCTTTCACAATTTTAACCATAAATTAGAGCATTAAATCATTTAAATCTGGAGGACTAAAGCAAGCAGGACTAAAATAACTTCTGCAGTCCTTTTCTTTTCTTTTCTAAACACAAACACAAAAGTTAAATTTCATCTCATTTAAGTCCTTATGGCAGCTTAAATGGCTTACCGGTAGTCCTTGTTTAATCTAAGTCCTTTCCCATGGAATGCTGTTTTGCAGATTGTTTTTTGCCTTTCTTAGCTCTGTTGCAAAACCAGCAAAATGGGTTGGTTCTTCCTTATATTTCCTGAGTTGAGGGTGCTGCTAATTAGACCAGATCGCTTTCACCTGCTGAGAAGTGCTGCAGAGCAGGATGTTTGTAGTTTCTAGTGTGTATTCATGCACACACAAATGTGTTCATGCACAAACATCTGAATCCATGAGCAGCTCAGCGCAACAACTAATGTGGACAGCAAGCGGTTTGAAGGATTCTGGTAGTCCATTTAATGCCATGGCCACTAACAGTCCATCACTCATGCTTTCACCAGCATTTCTTAAAGCTGTGATGAGGTTTTCAGCTCTTATAATAAACTCTGTGACACTCTCGGCGTTCGCCATTTTAAGCTTCGTCAACGATGTGTACAGGTTTATTATTCTTGGTTTGCTTTTCCCTGAATAATGTTCTCTCAAAATTTTCAGGGCTTTCCTCCCATCATCATCCGCTTCGTGCCTTATCAGTGAGAGACTTTTATCATCCAGCAGTTTAACTAGCTCCGCATAACAGTCCTCATTTTTCCGTCTGTCTTCAGCTAGTTCTGCTGCGTCATCAGTGTCTGGTTCGACCAGAATAGTTTCTTTCAACTTCAGCGTGCGCAAGTTGGCAAGAAATCTTGTCTCCCATAAATCATATTTCTCTTCACATCCATCAAAAAGAAGTGGAGATACGGATATATTCGCTCCTCTGTTTGCCATAGCTTCATGGCGTTAGCTTGCTTAGCTTCGTGACGTTAGCTTGCTTGCTAGTTAGCTCTTTGTCTTCGTCATGCGCTCATTCGCGCGCAAACTTCTGTTGCGTTACTTTGTCGCGTTCTTCAAGCTTATTTTACTCATTTCCATCTCACCTGGGTCTTGAGATGTCTGGGCTCCATAACCTGTTAAGGGATGCGAGTTGTTCGCAGCGCTTCTGGCGTCCCAGGGATGGAAAATAAGCAGGATGCTCGGTTCTTTCTTTAGGCAGAACAAGCCATATTTATTCACACGAAGACCACGTCGTACACACTAATAAAAGAAGAAGAAAAGGGTGGGGAAGTCCCTCACGGAGGAAACCGGAAATAGAATTCCTGCTCTTCACAATAAGAGCATAAGAGCGTATATTAATATAGCTCAACAGCTCTTATGGAGTTTATGGGACAAATAACTACTGCTGTAGACCAAAAGCAATATTGTTTAAGTATATTTATTGATTAAAAAAAAGCATTTGATACAATTGATCGCACCATTCTCTTAGATAAATTAAATAAATATGGTATTAGAGGACCAGCGTTGCAGTGGGTATGTAGCTATTTGAATGACAGAAAACCGTTTGTACAAATAGATGATGTAAAATCTAACCTCTGCAAAACCTCTTTGGGGAAACTGTTTAGATCCTGTTTTCCATGACGACGCCCCCTGGTGTTTTTTTTAATTTTTTTATTATTATTTTTAATTTATTTATAAAAAGACAAGTACAAAAAAAACGTACAATGTCAAACATGGCTCGAGACTTAAGGCATGCATAGCATAAAAGAGAATAAAGGCACATAAACAAAAACAAAAATGTGTGTTGGGCAGCTTACAACAGAAATTTGTTACAGATTGTTTTAGTTTTTAAAGCTTTTGCATTAGTACAATACTTTAAAGTAGATAAGTAAGAGGAAATATAATTGAATTATATTTAAATTATATTTCCTCATCGGTTCTGGTGGGGGTCTGAACTGGGCCTTGAGCCACTGGAGCTGAGTGCGGTGCTGGCTGGACTGCGTCTGATCTAGTGAGCAAACCTCTTCGGATGGTGGATCTGAATGCTGCAGGCTGCTGAAACCGTGAGTTCTGATCTAATAACTGCTGATCTGGGTGCTGCACTGCTGGGTCACACAAATCATCTTTAGGCCTGAGCCTCGTGGAAAGGCCATGTGGTTCAGTGAATAAACCAAAGACCTGCTACCACTAGATCACAAACTCTGTAAGTATGACGAGAGGCAAAGGACCAAAGTCACCAGTCTCTGTAAATATGAGAAATAAAGGACAAAAGTCACCAGACTCGGAGGGAAACAACTCAGATATGCAAGACTTTAGAGAATCACTCAACTTTATGGGTAGACAAATAGAAAGTTTAACAGCAAAGATGAATTCCCAGGCCGGTCTGGTTAAAGAAATAAGAGAACTGAAAGAACTGATAACTAACAAAGACAAGAGAATTGCTGAATTAGAACAAAAAATAGAGGTTTTAGAACAATTCACAAAGCAAGACAACGTGGTGATCTCAGGACTTGATGTTAGTAAGTGTCGGACACATCAAAGAGCTCCTAATAACAGTGACCCAAATGAGTATGAATCTCAGGAAGAACAAGAGAGTCTGGAGGAACTTGTAGTTACTTTCTTACAGGACATAAACATGGACATAAAATATGGGGACATTTCACTCTGTCACATCCTGCCCAGTAATTCACCAAGATTCAAACCGTCAGTGGTCGTTAAGTTCATTGGCAGGAATACAAAAAACTATGTCATGCAAAAGAGAAGAAATCTGAAGGGATCAAACGTTTACATAAATGAACATCTTACCAAGAAAAATGGAAAAATTGCAAAAGAAGCAAGGTGGTTAAAAAACAAAGAAAAAAAATAGCATCAACATGGACTAGAAATGGATACGTCTTTATCAAAGCAAAGGAAGGGTCTCAGCCTAAAATGATAAAAGAACTGACGGATCTGGATGAATTCAAGAGATGAAAAATTACAAATCAATGAAACAACTCACAATCAAAATGGATAAAATATACAGTGAAATGAACAAATACATTAGAACATGACAACATACGAAGACTCAGAACCTAAAATATATAATGTTGAAAATGTGATTGATGCAAATTTTTTTCCTGTAATAAAAGATAGCGAATATTATAATGAAGAGCAGTTTAATGACATCAATATATCAAATGGAGTTCTCTCCATTATTCACTTTAATAGCAGAAGTATAAATGCAAACATATCCAAAATAACAGATTACTTAAAACAATTAAATAGAACTTTTACGATAATAGCGCTGTCAGAGACATGGCTTAATGATGATAACACAAGTAATATTCACATCGAGGGGTATGAATTATATCATATGAACAGAAATAATAAAAGAGGTGGTGGTGTCGCACTATTTGTCAATAATGAAATAAAATGTAAATTAAATAATGAAATGTCAATAATAGTTGATAATATTATGGAAATGATAACAATAGAAATTATAAACAAAAACGATAAAAACATAATAATAAGTTGTGTATATAGATCACCAGGAGCAAATATAGAAATATTCACTGATAAAATCTTGGAACTAATGGAGAAGAGTTTTAATAAAAATATTTTTTTGTGTGGAGACTTTAACATTGATATGGGAAATAAAACAGATTCAAATAACATAAGCACATTTATAAACTCAATGTACAGTTTAAATATGTATCCATTGATATCAAAGCCAACAAGAATTACAACTCATAGTGCCACAATAATTGATAATATTTTCACAAATATAACAAATGGGGATGTGATAGGTGGTATCTTAACGACCGACTTAAGTGATCATTTACCAGTTTTCACAATCTTTAAAAATGATCAAAATATCACAAAAGCAGTCACAACGAAGAAAAAGATCATAAACACATCAAAAAAAGTTTTGGAAAAATTGAAAGAGGATCTGGATAAACAAGACTGGAATGATGTGTATGTTGATGATGCGAACAGAGCATATGATGAGTTTATGAATATCTTGGAAACCCTGTATGTAAAGAATTGTGTGCAAACAAATTACACAAAGAGAAATACGAATGATCAACCATGGATGACAAAAGGGTTAAGAAATGCATGTAAAAAAAAGAATTATTTGTATTCATGTTTCTTGAAATTACGAAGTCAGAGCGCAGAAGAAAAATATAAAAAGTATAAAAATAAATTAGTAGGGATTATAAGGAAACATAAGAAAGAATATTATAGTAAATTATTAGATAAAACTAATGGTGATATGAAAGCAACATGGCGAGTAATGAATGGTGTACTGAAGAATCATAAAGCAAAAACTGGTATTTCAAAATATTTTGTAAAAGACAACGATGAAGTTCATGATGAAAATGAAATTGTTAATGGATTTAATCAATATTTTGTGAATGTTGGATCAAGCCTTGCAGCTAAGATACCAAAAGTAGATAAAAATATGATCCACTCAATTACAGGTACCATACCATACCATTTTATTTATAAAGCACTTTAAACAGGAACAAGTCCACACCAAAGTGCTGGACAAACAAACACGCAACAGGCAACACAGACAATGAAGTACAACACGAAAAACATAAAAACATTGCAGATCATAAATCAAACGATCCAATACAAATCAGCTGGCATTGAAAGCGATGGAGTAGTAGTGAGTTTTTAACCGGGATTTGAAAACTGAGAGGGAGGGGGCCTGTTTGATGAGCAGCGGTAACTCGTTCCAGAGTCTTGGGCCTGCTACAGAGAACGCCCTGTCACCCCTGCGCTTAAGGCGAGTTTCTGGAACTATTAAGAGTACCTGATCCTCTGACCTCAAAGCACGTGGAGGGACATATGGGTGTATCAGATCCGAGAGATAGGCGGGGGCGAGACTGTTCAGCGATTTGTAGACATACATGAGAATTTTGAATTGGATTCGAAGATGAACCGGTAGCCAGTGAAGGGAGGCCAAGACTGGTGTAATGTGCTCTCTTTTGCGTGTGCTGGTTAAAAATCGGGCAGCTGCGTTCTGAACCAGTTGTAATCGTGCAATGGTGGCTTGACTGACGCCAAACAGAAGTGAATTGCAGTAATCAAGCCTAGATGTAATGAATGCGTGAATCACTGTCTCCAGGTGCTTTTTGGATAATATGGGCTTCAGCTTAGACAGACGCCTCAGCTGGAAAAAACAGGATTTGACGATCATGTTTACATGACTGTTGAGTTTCATGGAAGGATCCATTATCACTCCCAGATTTTTGACTTTTTGTTTTTCGGATAGGGGTAGAGCAGACAGGTCAATGCAGTGGTTTGAGGTTGTGTCATTGGGAAGGAACAATATGGCTTCAGACTTCTTATCATTGAAGCTTAAGAAATTTAAAGCCATCCAGTCCCTGATGTCAGCCAGGCAGTCGAGCAGAGGTTGAATAGAGCCTGTACCATTTTGTCTTAGGGGGAAGTAGATTTGACAGTCATCAGCGTAGAAGTGGAAAGGTATATTGTGTTTCCGGAAAATAGCACCGAGTGGCAGCAGGTATAAGGAGAACAAGAGAGGACCCAGGATGGACCCCTGCGGAACCCCCCATTTAAGAGCCGCCACTGCAGAAGTAAAATCATTGATGGACACACAAAAAGACCTGTCAGAGAGGTAGGATCTGCAAATAGTATTTTCCTAAATGGAACTAACAAAGAGGAAATAATGAATGTAGTAAAACATCTTACAGACAAGAGATCGAAAGACTGGGTGGACATGGATATGATGTTTGTAAAGGACATAATGAGCCATGTTATTGAGCCGTTCACATACATATGTAACTTATCATTTTCAACAGGAATTTTTCCAGATAATATGAAAGTAGCTAAGGTCGTTCCTCTTTTTAAAAATGGTGATAAATGTGTATTCAACAATTATAGACCTATATCCTTGTTACCACAGTTTTCAAAAATTCTTGAAAAACTATTTGTAAACAGACTAGACCAATTTATAGATAAACAAAATATTCTAAGCAACAGTCAGTATGGGTTTAGATCAAAAAACTCTACATCAATGGCTCTCATGGAATTAATGGAACAAATAACTACTGCTGTCGATCAAAAACAACATTGTATCAGTATCTTTGTTGATTTAAAAAAAGCATTCGATACTATTGATCACACCATTCTCCTTGAAAAACTGAACAAATATGGTATTAGAGGACCAGCATTACAGTGGGTATCTAGCTACTTAAAAAATAGGAAACAATTTGTACAAATAAATGATGTAAGATCTGACCTCTGTAATATCACATGTGGAGTTCCCCAAGGCTCTGTACTTGGACCAAAGCTTTTTATTTTATATGTGAATGACTTGGTAAATGTGTCAGGACTCCTTAAATGTGTACTTTTCGCTGATGATACCACTTTTTTCTGTTCAGGTGAAGATATAGAACAAATGTTAGAATTGATAAAGACAGAATTTGTCAAGATACAAACTTGGTTTAAAATAAATAAATTATCATTAAATCTAGAAAAAACTAATTACATGATATTCGGTAATAAAAAGAAAACTGTTGATGTTCCACTCAAAATTGAGGATGTTGAGATTTGTAGAGTGAGTGAGGTGAAGTTTTTGGGTGTTATCATTGATGACAAACTGACATGGAAACAACACATAAATTCTGTAAGAATAAAAATAGCTAAATCGATTGCAGTACTGTACAAAGTCAGAGACCTATTGAATGATAAAGCTCTGTATTTGTTGTATAACACAATCATTGTTCCACACTTAATCTATTGTATTGATGTTTGGGGGAAAGCGTGTAAAACAATCACAAAGCCTATTTTTGTATTACAGAAAAGAGCTGTAAGAATTATCACTAGAAAACATTACTGTCATCCATCAAGTACATTATTTTATCAACTGAAGTTATTGAAGTTCCATGATTTGGTAGACTATAATATTTTATCAGTTATGTATAGAGCTCAAAATAATGCATTACCTTTAAATATCCAAATGCACTTTGTTAAAAGACAAAGTTGTTATAATCTTAAGGGAACAGAGTTGTTTGTAAAACCACAATTCAGAACCAGTTTGAAGGGACGTTCTACCTCAATCCAGGGAATTAGATTATGGAATGGCTTGGAGAATGTAGTTAAAAATGCCAAGTCAATGTTTACATTTAAAAAAATGATCAAAACAAATATGTTAAAAAAATATATGTGAAATAACGTAATGTGTATTGTATTAGTTAGAAAATTAGAAAGAGTTAGTCATTTTTTCAGAGTCAGAGAGTCAGAGAGAATTTATTGTCATTTGCACCGCATGTAGTACATGTGTTGAAAACGAGATTATGTACACAGGGTCCCAGTTACATCCAACAACAAATGCAAGAGAAAAACAATAATAACATCTAGGATTAACTAAGAGAGACATCAGCTAGTAATACACTAAGCCCTAATGTAGTAGAAAAACATCATTATAAACAGCAGCACGAACATGAGTCATTATGAGCAGATGGTCACAGATGAACGCAGCAACAAGAAACAGATCAGCATCAGCATGATGTGACATTTTGCAGTGTTTATTCTTATTATTTATTTATTCATGAGTCTGACAGCCTCAGGGTAGAAGCTGTTCCTCAGTCTAGTGGTTCTACATTTGATGCTCCTCAACCTCCGTCCTGAGGGGAGTGGGGCAAAGAGTGAGTGTGCTGGGTGAGTGAGGTCTTTCATGATGCAGGTGGCTCTTTTTCTGCATCTGGAGGTGTAAATGTCTGTGATGGTGGGGAGACTGACTCCAACATCTTCTGTGCAGCCTTCACCACTCTCTGCAGAGCTTTCCTCTCTGCAGCTGTGCAGCCTCCATGCCACACGTTGATGCTGGAGCACAGGACGCTCTCCACTGCACACCTGTAGAACGAGGTGAGGACTGAGCTGAGGTGAGGTGAGGACTGATTTTGTACTGTTAGTTAGAAAATTAGAAAGAGTTAGTCATTTTGTACTGTTGGTTGAAGAATATTATTGTTTAACCTGATTGTTGGAAAAAGTTGGTTGAAGATTATTATTGTTTACATGGTTTGACTACTGTTGTTTAATCTGATTGTTGGAGATAAGGGGCAGATATAATAAGATTTATTCTTCTTTCTGCTACCTTTCATTTTTTTACATTTTGTACACTATCATTATGAGATTGCCTTGTATTGTTTCTTTTGTAAAAAAATGAACAAATTTAATAAACATAAACAAACATATTTCCTCTTACGCCCCCTGGTGGTCGCTGCTGGTAAATATGTGGACATGACGTCACAGCAGCTCGGCCTCTTTGTTTCCCTTCGTGAAGAGAAGCTCCGTCTGGATTTAGCTCCGTGATTTATTTCAATTACTGATGAAAAAAGACTTCTCGTGAGTCAAATACTTTATTCTGTGATTTAGTTCCAAGCTGCTGCTGCCAGAGGCTTGTAACACTGCAGCTTCTTGTCTGTGGAGAGGAAGTTAGTTCACTCTGTTAGCAGCTGTAGCTGTTAGCATGTGTAGCTGTTAGCATCTGTAGCTGTTAGCAGCTGTAGCTGTTAACATCTGCAGCTGTTAGCGTCTGTCGTTGTTAACAGGTGTAGCTGTTAGCATGTGTAGCTGTTAGCATATGTAGCTGTTAGCATGTGTAGCTGTTAGCATCTGCAGCTGTTAGCGTCTGTCGTTGTTAACAGGTGTAGCTGTTAGCATCTGTAGCTGTTAGCATGTGAAGCTGTTAGCATGTGTAGCTGTTAGCATGTGTAGCTGTTAGCATGTGTAGCTGTTAGCATGTGAAGCTGTTAGCGTGTGTAGCTGTTAGCAGCTACGTCTCGTTGTCACGTGCTTGGATAATCTAGTCTCGTGACTGTGTGTGTGTTTTTCTGTGTAGGAGCAGGAGCTTCACGTCAGACCTCCACCAACCACATGTTTGTTCTCTAACAGGTATGGTTGTCATTTCTAGTAAAATAAAAGCTGATGTGTGTCTCCTGTTGGTACAAACTCTGTACATAAAACACATGTTAGCACTGGAAGCTGTAATGGGACCAACATTCCTGCTCAGCTGTTTCCACTAAAAGTTTGAATGTCGCCCCCATATCCAAAGAGTAGAGAACTTTTTGTGTTGCTAAGTTAAATAAATAAAAAACTTCAATGTGTTTTTCATGTTTTGACTCTAGATGAGCAGCACAGTGGGGCAGTGGGTAGAGCTGCTCCTCTCAGAGAGTAGGTTACACCAGTTCAAAATCCTGGCCTGTATGAGGTCCCATTAGTGCCAAAAATTATGTTTATGCGTTTATGTAAAGTGTGTATGTATGGTGATTTGTTAAGTGATATGTTGCTGGTCCCTGGTTCAAATTCTGGTCCGGGGGCCTTTCTGGGTGGAGTTTGCATGTTCTCTCCGTGCATGCGTGGGTTTTCTCCGGGTACTCCGGTTTCCTCCCACAGACCAAAAACATGCATGTTAGACTGATTGGGGACTCTAAATTGACCCTAGGTGTGAGTGAGATAGGGGTGCAAATCTCTCAGTGTGGGCCTGAGTGGGCTGTAAGGTGAGAAGGTGGGCCTCCCTACTTAGGCTGCTACCCCCGCGACCCGACCCCGGATAAGCGGAAGAAAATGGATGGATGGATGGATGGATCTCTCAGTGTCTGGCGAATCGATTCAGTTCGGATTTTTGGTGTCACGATTTGATTCAAAATCGATTTTTCGATTCAGAAACGATTTTTCTATTAAAATGGTCATAAATTTAGTGTCAGTGATGTAACTGACAAGCTGAAAAGAATAAATAACAATGTAAACAAATAGAACATTTATTTATAACAATAATTTTAGGTTCCTTACTGTGTCAAATTTTATGCATCGTTTGATATTTATACCAAAAATAGGAAAAAATACAGTAATACAGAAGTGCATAAAATTCTGTAACTTAAGTTATCAGTATTTTATTTCAGTTTATTTGTTCATTTCATATTTTAAAAAACACAAAACAATTTACAAAATCACATAGTAAAAGTAAACGATACATAAAATGAAAGGTGGCAGAAGAAGAAAATAATCTTATCGTATCTGCCCCTTCTTTAAAACAAAATTAAACTCAAAATATCAATTCAGACAACAATCATCCATGAATAATATAACATGACAAATAACTAATCACAATTGTATGGTACATTTGAGATAAATTAATATATGTAACTTTTCAAAAACCGAGTCTTAATCATTTTCTTGAACATAGGCATTGTCTTTACTATTTTATAGGCATGTAACGAGATCTCGTTGTACGAGATCTCGCGATATTAAACTCCCGCGATATCTCTCGTTGAGAGGTAACGTTGTCTCGCGAGATGCTAATGCTAGCGCTAGCAGAGCCCCTAGCAAGTCAGCGTCACGGACAGCATGGCTTCGCCGGATGAAGTTGCTATAGAAGACGCCCCAACTACTGATGGAGGGTCCCGGTGCCGCAGACGAGACGCCTCTACATTGATGGAGGGTCCCGGCGCTGCCGACGCTGCCCCGAATGTAAAGACACGCGTGTAAACACCGGTGTGACCGGTGTTGCCAGATAGAGTCCCACCCACCCAAAGCACTCTTTACCCGCAAAAGGCAGAAGGAAAATCGCGGTGAACCGCCCAATCTGGCAACACTGGTGAGTGACGGCTGCAGATTCAGCGCTGATGCGGATATTTATGTTCAATTTTTGGAAAGTCCTGCGTGAATATCTATTTTTTTTAACAAAGTTGAACGTTCTAAGGTCTAAGGAGATTCAATCAGTAAAATGAAGACATCAGTTGGGTTTGTAATACATGTTAAAACAGAATAAAAGCCTTTTTGCGGCATAAAACCGATCTTTGAAGTTTTCTTGAACTAATGTTAAAATCTCGTCTCGTTCTCGCGAGATCTGTGATTTTCTCGTCTCGTCTCGTGAGTTTTGTGTATCGTTACACCCCTACTATTTTAACATCATTTTCCAAACCGTTCCACAGACTTATACCCTGAACTAAAGTAGACCGACCCTTCAAACTAGTCCTGTACTGTGGCTTTACAAAAATGTCCATTCCCTTAAGATTATAGGTACTTTTCCTTTTTAAAAAATGAGTTTGAATGTTTGGAGGTAGTGTGCAGTTATGAGCTTTAAACAGTATTAAAAGAATATGGTAGTCAACTAAATCATAGAACTTCAATAATTCCAACTGACAAAACAAAATACTAGAAGGATGACAGTAATGCTTTCTTGTAATAATTCTCATTGCTCTTTTCTGTAAAATAAAAACTGGCCTAGTTATAGTTTTACACGCAGTTCCCCAAACATTTATACAATAAATTAAATGTGGCACTATAATTGTATTATATAGCAAATACAAGGCTTTATCATTCAAAAAAATCCCTAACTTTATACAGCACTGCAATGGACTTGGAGATCTTAGTTCTTACAAAATGTACGTGCTGTTTCCATGACAGTTTATCGTCAATAATTACACCCAAAAACTTTATCTCCCTTACCCTGTTTATCTCAACACCATCAATATGGTATGGAACATCGACAGTTATCCTTTTACTGAATATCATATAATTAGTTTTATCAAGGTTCAATGATAACTTGTTTAATTTAAACCAAGTCTGTATTTTAACAAACTCAATATTCATCAACTCAAACATTTGTTTCAAATCTTTACCCAAACAAAAGAAAGTAGTATCATCGGCAAAAAGAACACATTTAAGGATACTGGACACCTTAAATTTAATCATTTACATACAGGTAGTCCCCGATTTACGAGCGAGATCCGTTACAACGAGGCGCTCGTAAACCGGAAATCTCGTAATTTGGAACGGCCGCCATTTCTCTCGTAAATCCGGAAATCCGCTCGTA
The DNA here is from genome assembly GCA_038048925.1 of Garcialebias charrua. NCBI lineage: Eukaryota > Metazoa > Chordata > Actinopteri > Cyprinodontiformes > Rivulidae > Garcialebias > Garcialebias charrua. The sequence goes on along the minus strand of JBBPBX010018524.1, from coordinate 27,973 downwards.
AATTGGAACGGTTTTCGCTAGCGCGACTAAAAACACTCTATTTTCATCTAAAAACTACTTTTGAGTGCATAAAAATGATCGGAAACGTGTGTTTATATGCTTAACTAACTAACTGTAGTGAAAAAACACATGAAAACTCAGTATTTTTTTCGTTTTTTCCAAAAATTCGCAGCTCGTAAGTCTGGAACCTCGCAGATCAGAGCGCTTGTAAATCGGGGACTACCTGTATAAGATAAATAACTTGGGTCCAAGCACCGAGCCTTGTGGCACTCCAGACAAAACATTACATAGATTAGATCTCACATCATCGATTTGTATAAACTGTTTTCTGTCTTTCAAATAACTAAATATCCACTGCAGAGCTGGTCCTCTAATACCATATTTTTCCAATTTATCAAGTAGAATGGTGTGGTCAATAGTGTCAAATGCTTTTTTCAAGTCAACAAATATACTTATGCAATGTTGTTTTTGGTCTATAGCTGTGGTAACTTGCTCCATCAACTCCATAAGCGCCATGGTCGTTGAGTTATTTGATCTTAATCCATATTGACCGTTATCAAAAATGTTATTTTTATCAAGAAATAAGTCGAGTCTGGTTACAAATAGTTTTTCTAGAATTTTTGAAAATTGTGGTAACAATGATATAGGCATGTAGTTATTAAATACACATTTATCACCATTTTTAAACAGTATTAGCTTAGTTCCCTGGATTTCTCTAAAACAATAAAATAAAAATAAAAATCTAGGAACAAATAATTCATCCATCCATCATCTTTACCCACTTCTTGCTTTTTACGTCTCGGGGGTCACTGGTGTCCATGTCCAACCATCACTGTGTGAGATGCGGGGGACACTTGGACATGTCTCCAGTCCATCACGGACAAATAATTCACAATATATTAATACAAAAGTGAACAGACTTCAGCCTATCATAGTGCATTAACCTTTAACTCAACATAAAATACAGACTTCACAGTTTTTTGTACCATATCAGAGTCAGAGTCAGAGAGAATTTATTGTCATTTGCACCGCATGTAGTACATGTGTTGAAAACGAGATTATGTACACAGGGTCCCAGTTACATCCAACAACAAATGCAAGAGAAAAACAATAATAACATCTAGGATTAACTAAGAGAGACATCAGCTAGTAATACACTAAGCCCTAATGTAGTAGAAAAACATCATTATAAACAGCAGCACGAACATGAGTCATTATGAGCAGATGGTCACAGATGAACGCAGCAACAAGAAACAGATCAGTATCAACATGATGTGACATTTTGCAGTGTTTATTCTTATTATTTATTTATTCATGAGTCTGACAGCCTCAGGGTAGAAGCTGTTCCTCAGTCTAGTGGTTCTACATTTGATGCTCCTCAACCTCCGTCCCGAGGGGAGTGGTGCAAAGAGTGAGTGTGCTGGGTGAGTGAGGTCTTTCATGATGCAGGTGGCTCTTTTTCTGCATCTGGAGGTGTAAATGTCTGTGATGGTGGGGAGACTGACTCCCACAGACTTCTGTGCAGCCTTCACCACTCTCTGCAGAGCTTTCCTCTCTGCAACTGTGCAGCCTCCATGCCACACGTTGATGCTGGAGCACAGGACGCTCTCCACTGCACACCTGTAGAACGAGGTGAGAACTGGGCTGCTCAGACCAGCTCGTCTCAGCCGTCTGAGGAAGTAGAGTCTCTGATGACCTTTCTTGATCAGGCTGGTGGTGTTATTGCTCCAGCTGAGGTTATCATTCAAGTGTACACCCAGGTACTTGTAGCTGGAGACCACCTCCACCGCAGATCCACCTATATACAGTGGGGTGTGGGTGTGTTTGTTCCTTCTGAAGTCCACAATCATCTCCTTCGTCTTCTTCACATTCATGTGAAGGTTGTTCTCTTTGCACCAGCTCTCCAGATGTTCCACCTCCTGTCTGTAGCTGGATTCATCATTATCTGTGATGCATCCCACCACAGCTGTATCATCTGCAAACTTAACAATATGACAGCCTGGATGTGTGGCTGTACAATCATATGTGAGCAGAGTGAACAGAAGAGGGCTCAGCACACATCCCTGAGGAGAGCCAGTGCTGAGGGTGATGGTGGAGGAGGAGAAGTTGTGGATCTTCACGGACTGTGGTCTGTCTGTTAAGAAGTCTAGTACCCAGTTACAAATAGAGGGGCTTAGTCCAAGTGTGGATAGTTTGTCTATCAGAGTTTGGGGGATCATGGTGTTGAAGGCAGATGTGAAGTCCACAAAGAGCAGACGCACGTATGAGTCCTTCTGATCCAGGTGGGTGAGAGCAGTGTGGACCACAGAGGAGATGGCGTCCTCTGTTGATCGGTTCTCGCGGTATGCATATTGATGAGGGTCCTCGCTGATGTTGACGGTTGTCTTGATGTGGGACATGACCAGTTTCTCAAAACATTTAGCGACTATCGGGGTGAGAGCCACCGGTCTATAGTCATTCAGACCAGTCACTGTGGAGCTTTTTGGGACTGGGATGATGGTGGCAGTCTTCAGGCAGGTGGGAACTGACTCCAGTGAAAGTGAGGTGGTGAAGATGTCAGCCAGCACCTCACAGAGCTGGTCCGCACATTCCTTCAGAACTTTCCCTGGGATGTTGTCTGGACCCGTAGCTTTATGAGGGTTGATCCTTCTGAGACTGCCTCTCACTTCTGCTGCGGTCACTTTGAGGTGCTCCTCGTCTGGTGATGAGGTGAGTCTGGTGCTAGTTGGTCTGTTTGGATCATCAAAACGTGCATAAAACTTATTGAGGGCATCAGGCAGGGATGGGTCCCTGGGGCATTGTTTGCTTTTGCCCTTGTAGTCTGTTAAGCATTTGATGCCCTGCCACATGCTCCGTGGATCATGTGAGGTGAACTGTCCCTCGATCCTCTGTGCATACGCGGCTTTGGCCTTCTTTATGCCATCATCCAGTTCTCTCCTGCACTTTCTCAACTCCTCAGTATCTCTAGACTTGAATGCAGTGTCCCTGGCTGCCAGCAGGGTGCGGACATCCTTATTTAGCCAGGGTTTTTGATTGGGGTAAAATTTAACATACTTTCTTATGAAGACAAGAAAGTTCATTCTCAATAGTCCAGGTATCAAATCCGCTCATTCTCAATCAGTTCATCTGGACAGTTTCTTTTTTGTAGAGAAAAAGAAACTGTCCAGATGAACTGATTGAGAATGAGAGGATTTGATACCTGGACTATTGAGAATGAACTTTCTTGTCTTGAACCACTTTGGACATGTCTGCCTGCCTGGGAGGAGTCAACGAGGGACAAGCCCCCAGAAACCATCTTTCAGTCATAACCCAAAGCTCATGACCATAGATGAGGGTGGGAACGTAGATCGATCGGTAAATTGAGAGCTTTGCCTTTTGACTCAGCTCGCCCGCTTCACTGCAGACGCTGCACCTATCCGCCTATCGATCTCACGCTCCAGTTTTCCCTCATTCGTGAACAAGATCCCGAGATACTTAAACTCCTCCACTTGGGTAAGGACCTCCTCCCCGACCCGGAGAGGGCACGCTACCCTTTTCCGGCTCAAGACCATGGCCTCGGATTTGGAGGAACTGATCCTCATCCCGGCCGCATCACATTCAGCTGCAAACCGCTCCAGCGAAAGCTGTAGATCACGAGCTGATGAAGCCAATAGGACCACATCATCTGCAAAAAACAGAGAAGCGATTCTAAGGCCACCAAAACGGATCCTCTCAACACCTTGGCTGCGCCTAGAAATTCTGTCCATAAAAGTTATAAACAGAATCGGTGACAAAGGGCAACCTTGGCGGAGTCCAACTCTCACCGGAAACGAGCCTGACTTACTGCCGGCAATGCGGACCAAGCTCTGACACCGGTCGTACAGGGACCTAACAGCCCATATCAATGTATGTTCTCTATAGGTGAAAGATCTGGACTGCAGGCTGGACATTTCAGTACCGGATCCTTCTCCTACGTAGCCATGATGTTGTGATTGCTGCAGAATGTGGTCTGGCATTATCTTGTTGAAAAATGCAGGGTCTTCCCTGAAAGAGATGACGTCTAGATGGGAGCATATGTTGTTCTAGAACCTGAACATAGTTCTCTGCATTAATGGTGCCTTTCCAGACATGCAAGCTGCCCATGCCACAAGCGCTCATGCAACCCCATACCATCAGTGATGCAGGCTTCTGAACGGAGCGTTGATAACAACTTGGGCTATCCTTGTCCTCTCTGGTCCGGATGACATGGCGTCCCAGTGTTCCATAAAGAACTTCAAATCGTGACTCATCTGACACAGAACAGTCTTCTATTTTACCACATTCCATTTTAAATGACCCCTGACCCAGTGCAAACGTCTGAGCTTGTAGAGCTTGCTTAGAAATGGCTTCCTCTTTACACTGTAGAGTTTCAGATGGCAACGGTGGATGGCACAGTGGATTATGTTCACTGACAATGCTTTCTTGAAGTATTCCTGAGCCCATTCTGTTATTTCCGTGACAGTGGCATTCCTGTTTGAGGTGCAGTGACGTTTAAGGGCCCGGAGATCACGAGCATCCAGTAGAGTTTTATGGCCTTCACCCTTACGCACAGAGATTGTTCAGAATCTCTGAATCTTTTGATGATGTTGATGTTGATCACGGTTGATGATGATAACTTAAAAGTATTTGCTATTTTATGCTGGGTAACACCATTCTGGTTTTGCTGCACTATATTTCTGTACAACAGAAGCCATCTTGGCTTCTGAGAGACACTGACACTCTGAGAAGCTCTTTTTATACCCAATCATGTTGTCATTTGACGTAATTTGTGTTAAATGGTGTTCCAGCCATTTGTTATATGCTCAATTTCCTTTTTCCAGGCACTTATTGCTACTTGTCCCAACGTTTTGGGATTTGGTGACACTGTGAAATTTTTAATAAACGTATTTTTCCTTTTAAAATTTTACATTTACTCAGATTAAACTTTTGATCTGTCATCTATTTTCTATTACGAATAAAATATTGACATCTGCCAACTCCATATCATTGCATTCAGTTTTTATTCACAATTTGTTTAGTGTCCCAACTTTTTTAGAATCCGGTTTTTAATAAAAGTTGGGTAGTTCTAGTCTTCCTTTATCTTTGGTTTTCTGTAGTGTTTTTAATCTACAAACCGGATTCCAAAAAAGTTGGGACACTAAACAAATTGTGAATAAAAAATGAATGGAATGATGTGGAGGTGCCAACATCTGTTTTATTATTTCTAATGTTTTGTTCCACCAGTGGAAGAGTGTGCATGAGGTTAATGATGTCCAGTTAACCAGTGAATACAGGGTGCAGTGGTGGGTATGATAATCACAGCCAGTTATGAATCTTGGTGCACCATGATAGACAGCATCCAACATCTGCAGGGTGTTTGTAGTAGCGTTCATGTAGATAATGTCACTGTAATCAGTAGAGGGAAGGAAAGTCACAGTTGCAAGGTATTTCCTAGCATTCAGTGTTAGACATGATCTGTTTCTGAAAAAGAATCCCGGTTTAACTTTCAGTTTCTTTACTAGGTTTTCCACATGGAGTTTAAAAGAGAGATGCTACTCGACCAGGATATCCAAATATTTTTAGGGCTCAATAAACTCAATAGGGACACCATTTCAGCAAAAAATCATAGGAAGAACTGCTGGGACCGACTTCCTATTTGAAAAAAGCAGCCCTTTGTTTTTTTTTCAGCATTTAGGACAAGTTTGAGATGGAAAAAATCTGACTGGATGATGTCAAAAGTGGATTGCAAAAGCTGGAAAGCCTTAGCAACTGTTTTAGCTCGACAGTAAACAACTGTGTCATCAGCATAGAAATGTAAGGATGCATCAGGGATGCTCTGACCTACATTACCTATGTAGATTGTAAAGAGGGTTGGTCCTAAGACTGAGCCTTGTGGTACACCATTGTTGACTGTTAAATAACTGGAAGAAGTAAACATTATGTTGAACACATTGCCTCCGATTAGAAAGATAGTAAGAAAACCAACCAATGGTGTGATCAGAGAAACCGATTTCTGAGAGCTTATGACACAGGATGTTATGATCCACAGTGTCAAAAGCTTTAGACAGGTCTAAGAAAAGTGCAGCACAATAGTCCTTAGCATCCAATGCTTCAACAACATCATTCAGAACCTTCAGAGAAGCAGTTGTTGTGCTGTGTTTTTTCCTGAAACCAGATTGATGGAGAGGTAAGATGTTAAATGAGTCCAGATAATTTTTGATTGAGAGTTTATCAGTTTTTCTAGAACCTTGGCTAAAATGCATAGTTTAGAGATCGGTCGATAGTTGTTCAGTGAGGTGGGGTCACCTCCCTTCAGCAAAGGAAGAACAAAGGCAGTTTTATAAGTATCCGAAATGGAATTTTGGCTTATGGACAGATTAAAGATGTGGGTCACAGACTGTGATGATATGAGCAGCCAGCCTTAAGAAATAAGGTGGACCTGCAGATTTTTTTAGGATCAAGGTCTTTTAACAGTTCATTTACCTCACTGACTGAGAACGGAGAAAAAGAGGTGTGATTAACTGAGGATAAAAAAAAAACTACTTCCGGTAAGTGAACGCTGGCGCATCCTGGCTGCCGCTGCTTGTCATACTTTTTTCTTGTTTTTGTTTTATTCAGTCCTTTCTGCTGTTTTTTCACGGATCCTTGCCTGGGCATTTCTACTCGGGCTCGTCTCATCATCAAACATGGAGTTTGTTTGGATTTACCTGCTGCCTGCTCTGATTTGGACTCTTCAGCTGATCCTCCTCCGCCACCCAGCATCTGGCCTTATCCATTTCTCAGCCGCTGAGCTCCTTTGTCTTAGTTTCCTACCGGCCGTCCCGCCTCTGCTCCCTCTTCAGGAAATTGCCTTCCATCCTCGTCGGAGAGACATTCACCGTGGCTCGCGCTGTAGACTCAACTCTTGCAAGGCTAATCCCATAAACTCCATCTGGTCTGACTCTCGCCATTCTTCATGCCGCAATGCTCGGGCCACTAACAGTAGCAGCACGTTAGTCAACCTAGCTCGGTCGGCTAATGCTCCAGTCGCTACCTCCTCCTCCGTAAAGTTTGGACTTCTGAACGTTCGCTCCCTCACGGGCAAAGGTCAGCTTATTCAGGATCTAATATCTGACCGTAAGCTAGATTTCATTTGTCTAACAGAAATGTGGCAACAACAAAATTACTTTTTTCATTTGAATGAGTCTACCCCACTGGGGTTTGTTTACATCGCCAAATCCTGCGAGACCGGTTGCGGAGGAGGTATCGCGATAATTCACCGCGAGAACTAGAAGGTCACGCCGGTTCACCCCCCCCATCCTTTGAGCATAGTGGGTGTCTACTCTCTGGCCCTACCCCCACCACTGTTGCCACTTTCTACCGCCCGCCAAAAGTAAACAACTCCTTCATGAATGACTTTGCTGCTCTAATTGTCCATCTCTTAGCTCTTTCACCCAACATTATCCTGCTTGGAGATTTCAATATTCATATGGATGAAGACAAGGTCTATTCAGGGGTTCTGGAGAGGAGGGTCCGTCGGATAGTCGAACCTCGGATTCAGGAGGAGCAGTGTGGTTTTCGTCCTGGTCGTGGAACACTGGACCAGCTCTACACCCTCAGCAGGGTCCTGGAGGGTGCGTGGGAGTTTGCCCAACCAGTTTACATGTGTTTTGTGGACTTGGAGAAGGCATTCGACCGCGTCCCTCGGGGGGTTCTGTGGGGGGTACTCCGGGAGTATGGGGTACCAGGCCCTTTGATAAGGGCTGTTAGGTCCCTGTACGACCGGTGTCAGAGCTTGGTCCGCATTGCCGGCAGTAAGTCAGGCTCGTTTCCGGTGAGAGTTGGACTCCGCCAAGGTTGCCCTTTGTCACCGATTCTGTTCATAACTTTTATGGACAGAATTTCTAGGCGCAGCCAAGGTGTTGAGAGGATCCGTTTTGGTGACCTTAGAATCGCTTCTCTGTTTTTTGCAGATGATGTGGTCCTACTGGCTTCATCAGTTCGTGATTTACAACTTTCACTGGAGCGGTTTGCAGCCGAGTGTGATGCGGCCGGGATGAGGATCAGTTCCTCCAAATCCGAGGCCATGGTCTTGAGCCGGAAAAGGGTAGCATGCCCTCTCCGGGTCGGGGAGGAGGTCCTGCCCCAAGTGGAGGAGTTTAAGTATCTCGGGATCTTGTTCACGAATGAGGGAAAACTGGAGCGTGAGATCGATAGGCGGATAGGTGCAGCGTCCGCAGTGAAGCGGGCGCTGTACCGGTCTGTCGTGGTGAAGAGAGAGCTGAGTCAAAAGGCATACAAGCGGCTGAAATGAGTTTTCTCCGCAGGGTGTCTGGACTCTCCCTTAGAGATAGGGTGAGAAGCTCAGTCATCCGGGAGGGACTCGGAGTAGAGCCGCTGCTTCTCCACATCGAGAGGAGCCAGTTGAGGTGGCTCGGGCATCTGGTTAGGATGCCTCCTGGACGCCTCCCTGGTGAGGTGTTCCGGGCATGTCCCACCGGGAGGAGACCCAGAGGAAGACCCAGGACGCGCTGGAGGGACTATGTTTCTCGGCTGGCCTGGGAACGCCTTGGGATTCCCCCGGAGGAGCTGCTCCAAGTGGCTGGGGAGAGGGAAGTCTGGGCCTCCCTACTTAGGCTGCTACCCCTGCGACCCGACCCCGGATAAGCGGAAAAAGATGGATGGATGGATGAAGACAACAACCCCCTGACTAGAGACTTCCCATCCTTCCTGGACAGCTGTGGCTTCTAACAATTCATCAACTTTCCAACCCACATAAAGGGCCACATTTTGGGCTTACTTTGCTGCTCCGGACTCTCTCCTCTTAATTGTTCTTCTGATGAACTTCCTTTTACTGATCACCTGATGATTTCATTTAATGTCAATCTTAAATTTTCTTCAGAGAAACCTCAACGCACTCTTTCCTTCCGTAATATCAAGAATATCAACCATGACACTCTTTTATCTCATATTAATAATACCTTCTCCACCTTCAACTCCTCCAACCCAGATGATTTTGTCACATTATACAACACCAGCCTCACCAACATCCTTAACTCTGTTGCTCCTTTAAAAACCCAGTCTGTTTCCTTCTCCAACTCTGAACCTTGCTTCACTCCAGAACTCCGTTCCCTGAAAACCAAAGGTCGGCGGCTAGAGCGCGTCTATAAAAAATCCGGTTTCACAATTCACAAGGAACTATATGCAAAGCACATCATCCATTACAAGAACAGTATTTCTCAAGCCAAATCCAGCTACTTCTCTGACATCATCAGTTCCAATGTTGGCAATTCAAAGACATTGTTCTCTCTCCTTCACCGTTTTGTCTCATCTCCTAACTCTCTTCCCTCTCACATGGTTTCCACAGAATTTTGCAACTCCATTATGTCATATTTCAATGAAAGGATTATTTCAATTCATAAACACCTTGGACAAAATACTACCCCTAGCATCTATGTTGAACTCCCTCCCTCCCTCCCTCCCTCCCTCCCTTTCTCTGTCTTCTCCCTCCCCTCTGCTGATGACATTGCTGACATTATCAGCAAGTCTAAAGGCCCCAGTACAGCTTTGCGTTATTCCACTCTGTGGGAGCGCCGTGGGAGCGCCGCGGCACAAGCCTTTGATCGCGGGCGTGAGCGCGCCAAGCTCAAATTTTACGACTGCCAACGCGCGCGAGGCGTCTCACAATAATCTGCCCGAGGGCGGACTGTTTTGTTTGAGACACAAATGTATTAAATATCCCTTCTTCATTGCTGAACTGGACTTTTCTTTTGTTTTTTAGCCAAAAGTCAAGTGATCGCTTGAAGCGGTCACCATTCACTTCCTCCTCCGATGAGGAGGAATGAATGAACGTGTCACAAGTGAACTAAACTCATGTCCAAAGTGGATGGGCAGGTTCAAAATATTTCCTGGTGGGCTGTGAGCTGCAAAAGCAGCGCTGCCTGTTTTTATTTCATGTTTTAGAAGTTTTTATTAACATATAAACACAAAATACCGCTGCGCAGCCTGTGACATGTCAATCAATTCAGTAGGCGTGTCAGCAAATGACCAATCAGCGACCTCAATTTGTCTAGTAGGTGAACGTTCCGCCCTGCTGCAGCTGCTGGGGCCTGCACTCCAGAGAGCTGCGCTTGCAAAGAGCTACAGGTAGTCCCCGATTTACGAGCGAGATCCGTTACAACGAGGCGCTCGTAAACCGGAAATCTCGTAATTTGGAACGGCCGCCATTTCTCTCGTAAATCCGGAATTTCGCTCGTAAATTGGAACGGTTTTCGCTAGCGCGACTACAAACACTCTATTTTCATCCAAAAACTGCTTATGAGTGCATAAAAATGATCGGAAACGTGTGTCCATATGCTTAGCTAACTAACTGTGGTGAAAAAACACATGAAAACTCAGTATTTTTTTCGTTTTTTCCAAAAATTCGCAGCTCGTAAGTCTGGAACCTCGCAGATCAGAGCGCTCGTAAATCGGGGACTACCTGTATAATATGAACTGCCTGCGCGCAACACACGCCAGTCCAATGGCGTTGGGCACAAAGCACAGTATACTGGAGGCTTTAGTCTTCATTCTGTCAACTTGATCCATTTCCCACAGTTCTTGTTAAATCCTGTCTCCCGTCTCTGCTCCCTATCACCACTAACATCATCCACTCCTCCCTAACCTCTGGCATTGTTCCCACAGCCTTCAAATCTGCTGCCATCACCTCCATCATCAAGAAACCAGGTCTTGACTTTACCAACTTCAGTAATCTTTGTCCGATCTCCAATCTGCCCTTTATTTCCAAGGTTCTTGAAAAAGCTGTTGCTAGTCAACTTCACTCATACCTGTTCAACAACATTTATGAAGAGTTTCAATCCGGTTTTTGCCCCCACCATAGCACCGAAACAGCTCTAATAAAAATTACTAATGACCTTCTTCTTGTTGCTGACTCTGGTCTTCTGTCCATCCTCATTCTTCTTGATTTAAGTTCTGCCTTCGACACCATCTGTCATTCTATCCTCTTCAACAGACTAACCTCCATTGGCATCTCAGGTACCCCGTTAGACTGGTTCAACTCTTATCTCTCCGACCGTACTCAATTCATTCAGATTAAATCCTTCCATTCCCAGTCTTCCCCCTTCTCCACGGGTGTCCCCCAAGGCTCTGTCCTCAAACCCCTCCTCTTCATCGTTTACCTCTTTCCTCTAGGTCACATATTTCGGAAATATGGCATCCATTTCCACTATTATGCTGATGACACACATCTCTACTTGTGAACAAAACCAAACTCCGCCCACCCACCCGACATCCTCACCGACTGATTGACTATTTCAAAATCAGAACATCTTCTCGTCCCCCTTAACAACTCTCTGCTATCCCTCTCCTCTCAGGTCAAAAGTCTCTGTGTCATCCTTGACACCACTCTCTCCTTCACTTCACACATCAACATTGTTACTCGGTCTGCCTATTTCCACCTCCGAAATGGTAACCATCTCCGTCCTTCTCTCACTCCACAGCCATCCTTGTACACAGTCTTGTGACTTCCCGTATTGATTACTGCAACTCCCTTCTCTATGGCCTCCCTAACAAAGCTCTCCACAAGTTACTGATGGTCCAGAACTCAGCTGCCCATGTCATCACTCAAACCTCCTCCTATAACCACATCACTCCTGTCCTGCAGCAGCTCCACTGGCTCCCGGTTAAATCACGCATCATCTTCAAAATTCTACTAACGTTCAAATCTATCCACAACCTTGCCCCTCCTTATCTATCTGACCTCCTACAAATCTCCATCCCATCACGCTCTCTCAGATCCTCCTCTTCGCTACATTTCCATGTACCCTCTGCTCGCCTCTCCACCATGGGGAGCAGGGCCTTCACCTGCTCTGCCCCTCACCTCTGGAACGCTCTACCGCCAGACCTTCGAAACACCACCTCCCTTTCTCTGTTCAAGACTGTTCTGAAAACATCTCTTTAGACTAGCTTATCATTAACTTTACTAAATGTATTTTATATTATTTTGTATTTTAAATTCTTTATTTAGTTTATTTCTATTTGTTCCTGCTGATGTTTGAACTATGTTTGTTTGTTTCTTGCTGTGAAATGTCCTTGGGTGTCCTGAAAAGTGCTTTTAAATACATTATTATTATTATTATTAATAATAATAATAATAATAATAGTAATAATGAATTCAATTTATAACGCACTTTTCTTCTTCTTCTTCTGCTTTTTTTCTCTATTTTTTCATCCTTTTTTACCTTTTTTTTGCACTGGGAGTTGTTAGAATGTTGGGTGATTGTTTTTACTTGTGAGTTTTGTTAGCTTTGTCGTTTTTTAAGGTTTGTTTTTTTCACAAAAGTGTAGCCGGCAGGTCGGCCGGTGTCTGTGGACGCCATGATGGAAGGAGCCACGAGGAGTTTTTCTGCTCTCACGCGGAGAAACGGCATCAAGGTGGGTGCTGGCTCCAATCAGTGCAGCGTGGAGGATGTTTGTTTAGCGATAGGAGAAGAGATAGGACACGAGTCCATTATGTCTGCAGCACGCATGAACAAGGCGGTGGTTGTGTTTGTTGATACAGTGGCGCACGTTCAACAGCTGGTCACATCTGGCGTTTCAGTGAATGATGTGTTTTTTCAGATAACACCGCTCGCACAACCAGTGATAAAGATAACTTTGTCAAACATCCCCCCGTTTATCAGTGATGAGTTTCTGATTAACGAGCTGTCCAGACATGGGAGGGTGGTGTCCCCGATTAAAAAAGTATCGTCAGGATGTAAATCTCTTCAAACACGTCGTGTCTCACAGGAGACAAGTGAACATGGTGTTGAACAGACCGGGGGATGAGTTGAACCTGCGCTTCCTCGTTAAATTTGACGAGTTTAACTACGTTTTATAGGCAACTTCTTCCAATATGAAGTGCTTTGAATGTAAACAGGAAGGACACATCAGAAAAATGTGCCCTGACTTAACTGAGCCAGCACCACAGGGTGCCGCGCGGGATCCCACAGATGCAGAACATGGGGGAGGTGTGTCCGGGCAGGGGGAGGCGGGGGAGGGGTCCGCTGCCGCGGGGGAAACCTCCGTTAACGAGAATCGTCCAGATGCTGTTGTTGAGGAGCAAACTGCGGATGGTGGAGGAGAAGCGGGTAGAGGTGTGTGTGTAGAGGTTGGAGACAGCATGGAGGTGTGTTCTGGAGGAGAGAACAGTGTTGGTGTGGTGAACAGCGAGACGAGAGAGTTTCAGGAGGAGGTGAAGGGGAGGGGAGGGGTGCGACAATGTGACATGGGCGGAGAGTTAGGTGCTGCTCAGGGGGAGAGAGGAGAGGGGGATGAAGAGGACAGAGGAGGGGTAGATGCTGATCAGGGAGGGAGAGAAAAGGGGCTTGCAGATGAGGGGGAGAGGGGGAGGCAGGCTCGCTTTTAAAAGCAGCTACAGAGACAGTGATAAGAGCGGCTACAGAGGGAATAAATCAGGGGCCCACAGCCCAGTTACAAAAGTCAGAACAAAAAAGACAACACCAAAGTAATACTACCAGTAAAATAAGCAAGAAAACCAGAGATATGTCTGCACAGCTGAAAAGCGCAGACGACAGCGACAGCGAGAGCTGGTACTCAGATGTTGGTGAATTTCCTGTCCCACAAGCTGACAGTGACGAACCACAATACTGTACACTGCTGAATCCATACTGTCCTTCCTTCAGCAAACCAAAAACCAGAAAAAAGTTAATGTGGGAAAATATTTTCCTGATCTGAGAAATTTTTATTTCTCAGCCAGTCACCACATTCAACACAATAATGAACAATTAGTCTTTAGCCAACAAGAAATTTTTAGGCTGAAAAAGACAATGACCAAAGTCGGAAAAATTATATGAACAAAATGATAAGAAGCGTGTATAAAAAGACTATAAAAAAATGTTAAAGAGCAGGTGCTTAACCTCTCACACACCATGGATACTTTTAAAATGGCATCTTTAAACATCAATGGGGCAAGAGAGGCTGTTAAGCGTGGACTAGTTTATCAAACCATGAACTATAAAAGTATTGATGTACTATTTTTACAAGAGACACACAGCGATACAGCTAATGAAACAGAGTGGCGTAGAGAGTGGAAAGGGGAGGCCATTTTTAGTCACGGCACCTCCCAGAGTGCAGGAGTGGGAATTCTTTTATCAAAAGCGTTCACTCCCAGCCACATAGAAGTGCAACACGTTGTTCAGGGAAGGTGTCTTTTAGTCAAAGCTGGTTTTGATCATTTTAATGTTATCTTTATTAATATTTACGCTCCCAATACCAATGCAGAGAAAAGACATTTTTTTGAAAAAATTGGGGAAAGGTTGGGAGAGTGTGGGTCTGAGGATTTTGTTTTCTTAAGTGGGGATTTCAATTGTACGGAAGATGAGTCTTTAGACCGAAATCATGCAGAGCCTCATCCAGGAGCCCAGCGCGCTCTTCGGCAGCTGGTCTCGTCTCATGGCCTGGTGGATGTATGGAGGAGGATGCACGCTGGCTCCAGACAGTACACGTGGTCCCACTGTAAAGAGAATCGCATTTCTTTAGCTCGCCTCGACCGCTTTTATTGTTTTAAACATCATTTTAACGTGGTTAAAACTTGTCAGATTTCACCAGTTGCCTTTACAGATCACGCGCTGGTTTTAAGTAGTGTTTTTATTAGAAACATTTTACCAAAGAGCGCCTACTGGCATTTTAATTCAGTTTTAACTCATGACCGTAATTTCAAAGAGACTCTGAGCTGTTTTATGAATGGGTTTAGACAGAGAAAGGGTGATTTCACATGTCTGCAACAGTGGTGGGACCACGGAAAAGTTCAAATAAAACAGCTGTGTCAACAACACACTCTCAACGTTACTCGCAACTTCACCAGATCTATCAAAGATCTGGAGATTGATATAGTGGAACTGGAACAACTTTGTGAAACCACAGGAAATCGAGAGCACATTGAAGCCCTCAAATCTAAAAAATTAGTTCTAACAAACCTGCTGGATGCTAAAGTCCAAGGCGTGTTAGTCAGGTCCCAGATGCAGAACATCACAGAGATAGATGCTCCTTCCAGCTTCTTTTTCAACCTGGAGAGGAAATACGGGCAAAGAAAACTGATCCACTCTCTTTTGTCGGAAACCGGGCAGCAGCTGAGTGAGCCAAGCCAGATCAGGAGGAGGGCTGTGGAATTTTACTCCTCGTTATTCAAAAGTGAATACGAGAGGAACGGCGAGCTGTTCAGGGAGTTCTGCAGTGGACTACCCCAGGTCTCTGAGGAGACCAACACTGACCTGGAGCGCCCCCTAGGGCTTCAGGAGCTCAGCACAGCCCTCCAAAGCATGCAGGGCCAGAAAGCTCCCGGAATTGACGGGCTCACGGTGGAGTTCTACAAGGCCTACTGGGACATCCTGGCAGAGGACCTGCTAGATGTTTTCACTGAAAGCCTGATCACTGGCTCACTACCGCTGTCGTGCCGAAGAGCGGTCATCACTCTTCTGCCCAAAAAAGGGAATCTACAGGAGATAAAGAGTTGGCGCCCCGTGTCTCTCCTCTGCACCGACTACAAAATCCTCTCCAAGGCCCTGGCAACCAGGATGAGAGAAGCAATGGAACAGGTCATCCACCGAGACCAGACTTATTGCGTCCCCAGCAGGTCCATGGTAGATAATATCCACCTGATTCGAGATGTTTTGGAAGTCTCTAGTTCATTAGGTCTGAACACAGCGTTGGTCTCACTTGACCAAGAAAAGGCTTTTGACCGCGTTGAGCACAGCTTCCTCTGGGAAACCATGGAGAGGTTTGGATTCAGCGCTGGTTTCATAGCCAAGATTAAGGTGTTGTACAGTAACGTTGAGGGTGTGCTGAAGTTCAACGGTAGCCTGTGTGCTCCTTTTAGAGTGTGTAGAGGTGTTCGACAGGGCTGTGCGCTCTCGGGAATGCTCTATGCACTCTCCCTAGAACCCCTCCTTCAGAAAATCCGTTCGAGGGTTCATGGTTTTGTTTTACCTGGTTTCAACAGTAGCATAGTTTTATCTGCGTACGCTGACGACGTTGTTGTTTTTGTAAAAAATCAACAAGATGTCGACACACTAAATGAAATCACAGAAAGTTTTTCAACCATGTCTGCTGCAAGGGTAAACTGGGGAAAGAGTACAACCCTCGCCGTGGGCGAGTGGCCTGAAGGGCTCCCAGTTCTGCCTCAAAACCTCCCGTGGAAGAGAGATGGCCTAGAATATCTCGGTGTCCATCTAGGGAATAAAGCTTCAGTACAGAAAAACTGGGACAATGTGGTGCAAAAAGTCAAGAATAAATTGGAAAAATGGAAATGGATACACTCAAAAATGTCCTACAGAGGCAGAGTACTAGTGTTAAACAACTTGGTTGCATCCCAACTGTGGCACAAACTTTCTGTTCTAGACCCACCTCCAGACCTGTTGGTAAAAATACAATCTGAGATGGTCAATTTCTTTTGGGACGGGCGACATTGGGTGCCACAGTCAGTCCTGTTCTTACCAAGAGAAGAGGGGGGACAGGGCCTTGTCCACTTGGCCAGCAGAACAGCCACGTTTCGAATGCAGTTCCTCCAGAAGTACCTGGCAGGATCTCCTGACACTGTGTGGAGAGACGTGGCCAGCTGCATCCTCAGACGTGTGAGCGGGCTGGGGCTGGATGCTGCTCTGTTTCTAACTAATGTTAACCTCTTAAAGATAAAGGATGTGCCCCTGTTTTATCAGTGTTTTCAAAGTGTTTTCCTTTTTTAAACCAAACAGATCAAAAATGTATAACGTATTTTCCGTTGTATTGGTCACACCGTTGTATAGGTCGCAGTGTCCAATATTTATCAATAAATTGGAAAAATCCATAAATAGGTTGCACGGGTGTATAGGTCGCACCTACGTCACCGCCGACGTAACGCGTCATCCACCGCTGACGCACCGCGTGACCGCTGAGTCAACCCGGCAATATGGACCGAGTGTTTAGCTCTGCTGCTAATGTCTGCCAGAAGCTAACAGAAGCTAAAAACGAGAGGAGTCCGTCTCTCAGAAAAAGAATAAAAAATTGAATTTTATGTCAAATGTTTTCTCGAGACCATAGTAACGTACATTAAAGCTCCTATAATTGCACTCTGTATGCAGAATAAATATACACCGAGTGGTTTTGAAGCAATTTAAGCAAACCGAAGTAAAACCACAAGCTAAAAAAGCTAAAAACGAGAGGAGTCCGTCTCTCAGAAAATGAATAAAAAATTGAATTTTATGTCAAATGTTTTCTCGAGACCATAGTAACGTACATTAAAGCTCCTATAATTGCACTCTGTATGCAGAATAAATATACACCGAGTGGTTTTGAAGCAATTTACGACGTTAACAGAAGTACACAGACATAAAACGAAGGCCAACACGAGACCATGCCCGCCTCTGACACGAATAAAAATCGAATCTCATCTCAAATGATTCATCCAGGACATAGTTAAGTACATTGGAGTGTTATAATTACTCTGTAAGCAGAAATAAATATACACCGAGTGGATTCGATGTTATTTATAACAAATACAGAAGCTAACACTCGAAGCTACATGCTACAAAAAGATCGTTTTTTTATTTTTTTATCTCAAACATCTAATAAAGGTACTCACTTGTAAACGTCCACACTGTGATTCCATTCTGTAAGTTTCAGAAAAATCCGCTGAGTGGTTCTTGACTTATCTTGCTAACAAACAGCAAACAAACAGAGCTAACAGAAGCTACCTCCAGCCCAGAGGCAGACAGAATCAGTCCGAGCAGAGGAGCGTTTTTTCGGGCACAGGAGGAGAAGGTCCTCGCTACTTGCACAGGAGCTGGAAACGTTCTTCTTCTTGGGTTGGTGTACCGGTACTCATGCTCATGCCCCTAGCGGGTACAGCACTTACACTGCCCCCTGGTGGCCGAAACTGGTACTGCACGTGCACTGCCCCCTGGTGGCCGAAACTGGTACTGCGCCATTTTATGCAACAGGGAAAAAGGGCCATAACTCAGCCAAAAATTGGTCTAAAAATATGAAAAAAAATCCATAAATAGGTCTCACCGGTGTATAGGTCGCAGGCCTTGAAAAACCCATAAAAAGGTGCGACCTATACACCGGAAAATACGGTAATTCTCTGCATTGGCTCTTAGAGGAACCACTAGTATGTGAAGCGAGAATGGACGTTTGTGATAGCACAGTGCCAGGACGGTCAAAGGCACTGTGCTATTCTGGGATGGTGACCCTGAGGCGCTTGGTGGAGACGGCCGAACCAGTTTTCTCCAACGCCGGAGAGGTGGCTTCGTTGCTTGGTTTCCGGTCAGTCAGACTGGTGCAGCGCTTCCTGAACTTGGTAAAGGAGAAGATGACAGCTGGAGAGAAGTGTTTGCTACAACAGTGGTTCACAGGGAATCGCCCGCCTGACCCAATGGACCCTTTCCCAGACGTTAACCTGGATCCTAACTTTGCAAAAGACAGTGGTCCTCTGCTAAACAATATAGACCCAAAGATGAACTTGTGCAGAACTGGTCAAAAAGTACTTTAAAAGACTTATGTTAAGATCCTGAACAAGAGAACTCTGCAAAACAGAGCTGTCAGCGTGTGGGACAACAAATTCGGAAATCAGAGGCCCCAGTGGAGGACTCTTTACAAACCTCCAACAAAGAAACGGACTGGCGATCTTCAATGGAGGATCCTTCACGGCGCCATTGCAACAAACTCATTTTTGTCTGTCATCAATCCTGAGGTTTTAAATGAGTGTCCTTTTTGCAGTCTGTCTGAGAGTGTTTTTCACGTTTTTACAGATTGTGCTCGACTGATTGATCTGTTTAATCTAATGACAAAGATCTTTAGCCTCTTTGACACAGTTTTCACCAAATCTGTTTTCATTAATGGAGCACGTTACAGCAAAGCCACAAAGTTTAAATCCCAAACTTTAAACTTTCTGGTAGCCGAAGCAAAAATGGCTGTTTATTTGTCTCGCAGGGACAGACTGCAGGCTGGACCTCAACTTGATGCCGTGGCTCTGTGGAAGTGCAACATCAAGGCCAGACTGGCGCTGGAGTTTTGCTTCCACAGAGACACTGGACACATGGAGAGTTTTGTGAAACTGTGGGGATTTAAGAAGGTTTTATGCACCATTTCTGATCAGGGAGAAATACAATACAACAAGCTCCTCATGTAAATATTTTATTTTATTTTAAGCTTGCTGATGTCCTGATCAATTTTTTAACACTGTTGTGTTAATTTTATTATTGTGTAAATAAAGTTTTGTGAAAAATCAAATCTTCTTCTTCTTCTTCTTTCGGCTTTTCCCTTTTCAGGGGTCGCCACAGCGAGTCATCCTCCTCCACCTCACTCTGTCCTCTGCATCCTCTGTCCTCACTCCAACTACCTCCATGTCCTCTCTAACTGCATCCATATATCTCCTCTTTGGTCTCCCTCTTTGTCTTTTTCCTGGCAGCTGCATTTCTAACATCCTTCTACCAATATACCCACTGTCCCTCCTCTGGACATGTCCAAACCATCTCAGTCTGGCCTCCCTAACTTTATCTCCCAGTTGTTTAACATGTGCTGTACCTCTGATGATCTCATTCCTGATCTTATCCATCCTTGTCACTCCTAAGGAGAACCTCAGCATCTTCATTTCTGCTACTTCCAGTTCTTTCTCCTGTCTTTTTGTCAATGCCACTGTCTCCAGACCATACAACATAGCTGGTCTCACCACTGTCTTGTAAACTTTTCCTTTGACCTTTGCTGACACCTTTTTGTCACAAATCACTCCTGAAACTTTTCTCCATCCACTCCATCCTGCCTGGACTCTCTTTTTCACCTCTTTACCACATTCCCCATTTTCCTGGACAATGGACCCCAAGTACTTGAAGTCCTGCACCTTTGTGACCTCTGCTCCTTGTAGCCTCACTGTTCCACTGGCCTCCTTCTCATTCACACACATGTACTGATTGGCACCCCTCACCAGGTACAGACATCTCCTATAACAAGACTTTACTTTTCTGGACAAGACATCACCCTCTCCACCTCTGTTACTAATCTTGGAATAAAAATGGACTCCAATCTTACATTTGAAAATCACATTAAACATCTGTTTAAAACTTGCTTCTTCCATCTTCGAAACATCTCCAGACTTCGCCCATCTCTAACTTTTTCCGATGCTGAGAAGCTCGTCCATGCTTTTGTCTCCTCCAGGCTCGACTACTGCAACTCCCTGTTTATTGGAATCCCTGGCAAAAACCTTCAGAAACTTCAATATATTCAGAACAGTGCAGCAAGGATCTTGTTGAGAGTTCGGAAATTTGAACATATTACACCCATTCTCTATAACCTCCATTGGCTTCCTGTCGCCTACAGAATTCAGTACAAAACTGCTCTCATTACACATCAGTGCTTACATGGAGCTTCTCCTGATTATCTGAAGGATATTCTTATTCCATACTCATCCACCCGTTCGCTGCGGTCACAGAACAGTAATCTCCTTCACATTCCGAGAACCAAATTAAAGACCATGGGAGACCGGGCTTTCAGTGTGGCTGCCCCCCGCCTGTGGAACTCTCTTCCTGACTGTCTGAGAGCCCCACAATCTGTGGTTGACTTTAAGAGCGGCTTGAAGACCTTTCTTTTCAACCGAGCATACTCTACCTCCTCATGATTCTACTTTTGATCTTAGCTGATACTGTTATTGATTTTAACTGTTTTATTATTTGTTTTGTTGACATTTAATTCTGTTGCACCTTGTAGCACTTTGAGATTTTTATTAATGAAATGTGCGTTATAAATTGAATTCATTATTATTATTATTATTATTACTCTGTCTTACTACGACTGACTTTCATTCCTCTTCTTTCTTCTTCCAGCACTCGGCAAGGCAGGTCGCATATCTTTCTGCTCTTCCCTCCCTAAGTTTTTCCTACTCCCTGCTTGCTTTTCGTCTCGTCTGCGACCCTTCAGCGCTCACTCGAACCAATATGGAATTAATAAATTGGGCTGTTTCTTCAATGGATAAGATTTTTTCCACGAAGCGGACCGTGCCAGGAGAAGCTGTCTGTCCCTCCGACACACACGCGGCTGGATACGTGCTGGACTCGTGGGGTCAGTGGCAGCCCATGTGTCTGACCGTCTTAAGTGTCGAAGACGTGGAGGATTTGTGGATTATTGGATTATTGGTAGCAACTGCTCTGTTTTTTGGCGTAAGCGGAGTTGTTTGTTACTGGAAACTGAGGGAGGCTTCGGCAGCTATCAGCGCGCTGTCGGCACTACCTGATCAGCAAAATTCTCTGAACCGGGCCGTGAGCTCCTCATCCCAGCTGTTGTATGAGCTCAATCGCTCGCTTGGAGCGGTGGTTGAGCACCGCGGACCTGCTGTGCGTTTTGGGACTTGTTTACAGCCACCCCGGATCAATCAAGGGACAGATGGGGGTTCATAGAGCGGAGTGGAGCGGAACCACATATTTGGATTTTTTTCGGCCATGAAACAGCACCGCAGACTTGATGACGGCAGTGGAAAAGAACACTGTGGTCTATTGGATAACAAACAAGAATATTATCTGGCTTCTGTACATGTCCTTGAAAAGAAGGCAGTCGGAAGCCATTCTCCTGGGAGTGTGGAACTGAAGAGACCTGCTGCCCCCCCCCCCCCCCCCAGAGATTTCTGTGAAGCCTCAGATAACGCCCAGCTGCACATCTGCTGAACTCTGTGTTTGTCTGAAATTTCTCACAGACTCTATCTCCTTGCCTGCCGTCTCTCCATTTGTTATTGTAACTAAATGTGCTTTTTGATATGGTTTTTACTGGATCACGCGGTGTCTTGAAGACAAAATGTGATTCATCTTTTTTAATATCAATGCTGTAAAACCCCGTGTCTTTGCCTGTTTTCCTGCTTTTGACCTTCATCTGGGGACAGATGGGAGCGGCCGCGCTATAAGTATATCATGTGTTGATAAACATATCATGTGTTGATAAACATGTCATGTGCTTTGTTGAGCTGCAGCTTTTTGCACTCGTTCTCTCTCCTGGATGACTGTAACTACATACTTACGTTGTATTGGTGAAAATTGATGCAATGTTAATAAACCTTCTTGTATCTTGTATCTTGTATCTTGTATCTTCCAAGAGCATACCTCCACCTCTCTAAGTTCTCTTCCACTTGTTCCCTGTTCTCACCACAGATCACAATGTCATCTGCAAACATCATAGTCCATGGGGATTCCTGCCTGACCTCATCTGTTAGTCGGTCCATCACCAGAGCAAACAAGAAGGGGCTCAGAGCCGATCCTTGATGCAATCCCACCTCCACCTTGAAGCTATCTGTCACTCCTACAGCACATCTCACCACTGTCCTGCTGTCTTCATACATGTCCTGTACCAGTCTAACATACTTTTCTGCCACTCCAGATTTCCTCATGCAATACCACACCTCTTCTCTTGGTACCCTGTCATATGCTTTTTCTAAATCCACAAACACACAATGGAGTTCTTTCTGACCCTCTCTGTACTTCTCTATCAACATCCTCAAAGCAAAGATGGCATCTGTGGTGCTCTTTCTTGGCATGAAACCATACTGCTGCTCACAGATAGTCACATCTTGTCTAAGTCTTGCTTCCACAACTCTCTCCCAGATCTTCATTGTGTGGCTCATCAACTTAATTCCCCTGTAGTTGCTACAACTCTGTACATCACCCTTGTTCTTAAAAATGGGAACCAGCACACTTCTTCTCCATTCTTCAGGCATTTTCTCACCCTCAAATATTCCATTAAATATTTGAGTCAAAAACCTCACTGCCATCTCTCCAAGACATTTCCAAACCTCCACTGGTATGTCATCAGGTCCTACTGCCTTCCCCTTCTTCATTCTTTTCAGAGCTTTCCGGACTTCACCCTCACTAATCTTTCCCACTTCCTGGTCCACAGTTTCTATTACCTCCACTCTTCTTTCTCTTTCATTCTCTTCATTCATTAGCTCCTCAAAGTAATCCTTCCATCTTCCCATCACACTCTCCTCACTTGTTAGAACATTCCCATTCCCATCTTTAATAAGCCTAACCTGTTGCACATCCTTTCCAGCCTGATCCCTCTGTCTTGCCAATCGGTACAAGTCCTTCTCGCCCTCTTTAGTGTCCAGTCTCCCATACAACTCATTGTACGCCCTCTGCTTTGCCTTAGCTACTTCCCTCTTTGCTCTATGTCCCATCTCCTTATATTCCTGTCTCCTCTCTTCAGTCCTCTCACTGTCATATTTCTTCTTGGCTAATCTCTTTCTTTGAATGGCGTCCTGCACTTCACTATTCCACCACCAGGTTTCCTTATCATCTATTCTCTGTCCAGATGACACACCAAGTACCTTCCTACCTGTCTCTCTAATTACTGTTGCTGTAGTAGCCCAGTCACTTGGAAGCTCTTTCTTACCACCCAGAGCCTTTAACAGCTCGTCTCTGAATTTCTCACAACATTCTTCCTTCTTTAGCTTCCACCATTTGGTCTTCTTCTCTGATTTTACTCTTTTTCTCTTCTTCGCAACAACAGTCATTCTACACACAACCATCCGATGCTGTCTGGCCACACTCTCCCCTGCTACAACCTTACAGTCTCCAATCTCTCTCAGGTTTCCTCTTCTACACAGAATGTAATCGACCTGTGTACTCCTTCCTCCACTCTTATAGGTCACTCTATAGCCGTTTTCGCATTACCAGCCCTCAAAGGTCCGGGTCGTCTCTGGTTGGCCCAGAGCCAGCCCTGGCCCGCCCTCGTTCATTACGCACTGTCCGGAGAGCAAGCTTGAAGTGGGTGGGGTGTTCACTTGACGTGGGGTGGAGTGTTCACTTGACGTGGGTGGAGTGTTCTTGTGTGCGCGCTTATAGAGTTTTAAGAGAGGAGACGTTTGCTAAGTATATATATTAGTGGTTCTGAGTTTAATATTTGTTAATAACTGATTACAAATCAGCTTATGTTACAACGTAAATAACACGAAGCGCGCACCCATTTCCGCCTTTCCGCGCGACCTGAATTTCATTAAACAATAACTAATATTGTCTAACTGTTGCGCGCAGCCAGGGTTTTAAAATATAACTAATAATCTCTAACTTCTACGTGCAGCTAAAACGTTAAGAGGAGTGATTCCTATATGAGTAAGGTGGACACCTGGAAACCCAGTCCGCCGTGTAGCTCAAAGCGTTAATGCATTGTTGTTTTGACCCGGAGAAGTGGGTTCGCTTCCCGCCTGGGACAAAGGTATTTTACTTTTTTTTTTTTATTGGAGTAAATAAAAAGGAGTTTGTTAACCAAACAAACTCATTTTTATTTAAAAGAAAATGAGAATTAAAAAAAAAAGTAAAATAAAAACTTTGTCCTAGGCGGGACGCGATCTGGATCCAGCTTGTGTTCATCATGGCCACATCCATTCATATTCTCAAGGAGGCTGGATCCCCCCCACATTCCCCTACAAATTCCTCCACAACGGAATTGTTTGCCCACTTAATTTGTGACGCTTTATGGTCTGAGACTTTTCTGCATCATTCATATTACTGTCATTATTTTCAGTTCTCAGACTACCTGGAATCACTGAATCTTATCAACATATCAGGATCTGCCCATCACTGCAGCTTTCATTGTTTTTGGGTTCTGAATGATCGTGTCTTCATCAATGTTTCACATGGTTCAATTATGGGGGCAAAATGTCACACTGTTAACTCCTGTAACTACACATCAGTGACAAAGAAGTCAAGTAAATGTCTGATATTAATGTTGTTAATGATCTCAGGGATTCAACCCAACCCAGGGCCAATCACTAACTACTGTACACCTGATGAGTTTAAAAATATTTCAGGTCTCCGTTTTCTGCCTGTAAACGCTCGTAGCCTTCTAAAAAAACTTGATGAACTGAAAATCCTAATCACTTCTTCTGGGGCAGATGTGATCGTTATCTCTGAAACTTGGCTGAACAATAATGTTTTGAAAAATGACCTGGCAATCAATGAATTTAAGATCTATCGTTGTGATCGTAATAAAAAGGGAGGTGGAGTCGCTATTTACATCAGAGACTCTTTGGCTGCCAGGATTGCGTCTAAAAAAACAATCGCAAACCAGTTTGAGGCTTTAGCTGTGAACATCAGTTTGAAAGGAGGTCAGCCCTTAACTGTTGTAGGTTGTTATCGTCCCCCCTCCGCAACACCTGAAGCTCTATCCTCCCTGACTGAATTCATAGGAAATTTAAAACACAATGAGATTGTTATGGCAGGAGATTTCAACATTGACTGGAATAAGTCGACCCCCCTCTGTGATAAATTCAAGGAATGTTGCCTATCTCTCAATCTAACACAACTTATCGATTCTCCCACCAGACCAAACATAAAATGTCCCGAAAAATCTTCCACCTTAGATCTGTTTTTCACAAATGCACCTCACAAATTTCCTGGTATAGGTGTATTTGCTAACGTTTTGAGTGATCATTCCGTAATAGCAGCTCTTAGATCTACTAAACTTCCACCTGCTAAGCCCAGAATAATCCAAAAAAGGGATTTGAAACGCTTCAGTGAACAGTCATTCCTTTGGGATCTATCCCACTTTGACTGGCAACGTATCCCACAAATCAATTACGTGAACACCGCTTGGAACTATTTTCATGATAGTTTCATTTTCTTTGTGGAAAGAAGGAAAACAGCCTTTGTTCTTCCTTTGCTGAAGGGAGGTGACCCCACCTCACTGAACAATTATCGACCGATCTCTAAACTCTGCATCTTAGCCAAGGTTCTAGAAAAACTGATAAACTCTCAGATCAAAAATTATCTGGACTCATTTAACATCTTACCTCTTCATCAATCTGGTTTCAGGAAAAAACACAGCACAACAACTGCTTCTCTGAAGGTTCTGAATGATGTTGTTGAAGCATTGGATGCTAAGGACTATTGTGCTGCACTTTTCTTAGACCTGTCTAAAGCTTTTGACACTGTGGATCATAACATCCTGTGTCATAAGCTCTCAGAAATCGGTTTCTCTGATCACACCATCGGTTGGTTTTCTAACTATCTTTCCAATCGGAGGCAATGTGTTCAACATAACGGTACTTCTTCCAGCTATTTAACAGTTAAAAATGGTGTACCACAAGGCTCAGTTTTAGGACCCACTCTCTTTACAATCTACATAGCTAATGTAGGTCACTGCATCCCTGATGCATCCTTACATTTCTATGCTGATGATACAGTTGTTTACTGCCGAGCTAAAACAGTAGCTAAGGCTTTCCAGTTACTGCAATCCGCTTTTGACATCATCCAGTCAGATTTGTTCCGTCTCAAACTTGTCCTAAATGCTGATAAAACAAAAGGGATGTTTTTTTCAAATAGGAAGGCGGTTCCAGCAGATCCTCCTCTGATTTTATCTTCAAATGGTGTCCCTATTGAGTTTGTTGATTCCTATAAATATCTGGGTATCCTGATCGATTCACATCTCTCTTTTAAACTCCACGTGGAAAACCTAGTGAAGAAACTGAAAGTTAAACTGGGTTTCTTTTTCAGAAACAGATCATGTCTAACACTGAATGTTAGGAAACGCCTTGTATCTGTGACTTTCCTTCCCTCCATTGATTACGGTGACATTCTCTACATGAATGCTCCTACAAGCACCCTGCGGATGTTGGATGTTGTCTATCATGGTGCACTAAGATTCATAACTGGTTGTGATTATCGTACCCACCACTGCACCCTGTATTCACTGGTTAACTGGACATCATTAACCTCACGCAGACTCTTCCACTGGTACATTTTCATCTTTAAATCACTTCTTGGTCTGCTGCCCTCATACATCTCCTCCTACATGTCTTTGTGTGAGTGCAGCTACAGCGTGCGCTCTCAGGACATGATTACCTGCAGTGTTCCGTCAGTGAGGACTGAACTTGGAAAAAGGGCCTTCTCCTACTCCGCTCCTGCTTCATGGAATATCTTACAAAAAGATCTGAAGCTCTCGACCTTGACTTCTCTAAATGGTTTTCAGAATCTGTTGGAATCCTGGCAAAAACCAATGCAGATTTGTTCCTGTCTTTGATTTTATACGTCTACCTTATAATGTTTTGCTAGTTTTTTGATACTTTGTTAAAAAAAAAAAAAAAAAAACTTTCTTTTGTTTTTTTCTCTCTTTTGTTTTCTATTGTTTATTGTTTGTTTGATTGTTTATTGTTTAAGGAAATTCTACCATTGCTGTTCATTGTTCTTTAGTTTTAGCAGGTCGCTTTCGTAAATGAGCCCATGAGGTTCAAAAGATTTACCTGACTAAATAAAGGTTGAATGAATGAATGAATGAATGAGAAGTTCCAGTCTGGATTCAGGGCAGCTCACAGTACAGAGACTGCATTTCTGAGAGTTACCAATGATGTCCTCTTGGCTGCTGACACTGGCTCTCCCTCCATCCTTGTCCTCCTTGACCTCACTGCAGCCTTCGACACTGTGGACCATAGTATCCTCCTCCACCGTCTTCATGTGGAGGTCGGTCTCTGTGACACCGTCCTGGACTGGTTCAAATCTTTCCTCTCCAATAGGCTGGAATGTGTTAGTCTTGGCAACGCCACGTCCCAGACAGTCTGTGTCTCCTGTGGTGTCCCTCAGGGGTCGGTTCTGGGGCCCCTGCTGTTTTCCCTTTACATGCTGCCTTTAGGTCAAATTATTAATCAGTTCAACATTTCTTTTCACTGTTATGCCGACGATACACAGCTTTACATCAGGACTGGAGCATCCTCATCTTCCACCTTGTCATCTCCATCTTCACTCACTGCCCTCTCTGCCTGCCTGGAGGCAATTAGGGCATGGATGAATCAGAACTTTCTTCAATTAAACTGCTCCAAGACTGAGGCCATACTGATTGGCACCCCTCACCAGGTACAAACATCTCCTATAACAACACTTTCCTTTTCTGGACAAGACATCCCCCTCTCCACCTCTGTTACTAATCTTGGAATAAAAATGGACTCCAATCTTACATTTGAAAATCACATTAAGCTTCTTAAGGGCCATGTCTGTTTAAG
>JBBPBX010018523.1:7868-45501 GCA_038048925.1 Garcialebias charrua | reverse complement strand
CTCAAAATGGGCGTGTAGAGAGTCAAGCAGGGGAGGAGGTTGTGGGTTGTCCTGTGTTCACGCCCCCTCTAGTGGTGAACTCTCACCCCTCCCCAAGTTTAGATTTCAAAATGGCGGATAGTCGCGTCTTCAGTAAGTAACAGCCTAAACTTGTACTAAAATAACAGTTCTAAAATGTTGTTGCGTGTATTTAATCACACACAGCTTAAGCGTATGCTTCTGAACACTGAACACATGAAAAACCTGTGTTTAGCTGCATGGCATGAGGTGTACGGTTGTGTTTTTGTCTTTGTTTGGATCACAACGGAGTTGTAGTCCAGCTGCAGTGACTTTAATTCACCACATCTTATTACTTAGCACATTACAAAAGTAACGTTTCATAATATATTTTATTTTAAAATATTGATTTCATCTACCCTCGTTTTTTTGACGTTTTGGCTTAATTTTAATATGCAACCTAGAACTGAACACACGTTGTTTTTTGAATTGACTATAAATTAGCACTAAACAGTGGTAAAATATTTTATTTGTTTTCCAAAGATCCGTGTTTAGAAACATTCTATAAGCTTTTATGATATATTTGTTAGGACGTGCATACAGTATATGTTTAACAGCTGGTAAGATTTATGAGAAATTATATTTTTTCAATGCAAACCAAACAAATTGCAATGAATTTAACAATACTGTATCCTTTCAAATGTTTTTTTCAGAGAACTGTGATGACTCAAGCACCCATGCAGCAGCCACGCAGAGTAAGACGATCCCATGATGATGCAGAGTCTCGGCCAGAGACCCTGGTGTTTGTTTGTGGCTGGCAGGTGCAGCATCTTGAAGGTGGTTGGGACTGCTTTCTCTTCTGTCCACTGCATCCATACAGACGAGCTGGAGGTGGTGTCCCCCGTGTGACACGACACAGAAACTTTTGTTGTTTTGAATTAACTTACTGTTAATAAAATGAATCATAAACAACTAGTTTTTGTAATCAATTTCTTTCTTTACAGACCTCTGTATTGATAAATACATTTCCAAGTCATGCATCAAAGTCAAATTTAAAAGTCAACTTTATTGTCCAAACTGCAATATGTACAGAACATACACAGGATTGAAATTGCATTTCTCTCAGATGCATGCATAATTTAAACAAACATTTAATAAACATGTTTACATCATCAATTTTTACAAAGTAATGTTTAAATTTAATATAAATTATAATTGTTTCAGGTGTGCAAATATTAAATATTGTAAAACAAAAGAAACAAAGTGCAATAATCAATTAGAGTAATCCAAATTGGACATTATTAAAAAAGTTATAGGAAGCATAAATTTTTAAACGTTAAAATTTAAAAGTTTCCTGTACTTGAATTTATGACTTATAAAAAAATCCCTTTCTGACATAGGTTATGGCCAGATGTGAACAGGTGGGTGTGTACACCTGTGTTACAGACCACCCAGGTGCCCAGTCCACACAGGGTTAGAAGAAAACAAATAATAATTTAACACAAGCACATAGTTATTTACATAAAGGGTATCCTATTCTAAAAGAAGTTCACAGAACCAGATGGGAAGTGCCAAATGTGTGACATGTATTTCAAATTCAGCGGAAGATGATGCAGTCTCGGCCAGAGCTGCGTCATCTCTTGAGACCTCCATCCACGACAATGTTGGGTGCAGCTGAGACCTTGGTGTTTGTTTGTGGATGGCAGGTGGACCATCCTGCGGGTGGAGCATCCTGAAGGTGGTCTGGAGTGTTTGGGACTGCTGCACGGCTCAGATTCCCTGGATGTGGAACGCCTCATATGGAGCTAAAAAACAACAACACATTTTTAATCACCTTATAAAAACATTACTGTTCTATCACTTTGTTGACCTGTCAAACAGTATCACTTTGTTGACCTGTCAAACAGATGACCCAGTGCAAAATAAATACTGCTGCACAGATTATTATTATTATTTTACAAATACAGTACCTTGATCCACAACATTATTTGCAACAAAAGAACGCAGGTGCTGTGCGAATTTCTGTTCCCCCGTGAGAATCTGTTCCCCCTGTGTCGGGAGCGTGCACCCTTTCTCTCAAATAATGAAAAAACAACAACAAAAACCCAGACATTAACTATCAAAAAATAGCAGCTAGAAATAATTTTTCTCCAGTCATATTTTTAATTTGAATGAGATTTAGCCTACCACAAAGCCTACAGTTATCTTTGCAGGAAGTTTTCTTGTCCTCTATCAGCTGCTTCCAGCCTTCTATATTAGTAATAAAAATTATAAATAGGCTATATATGATGTGTTGGTGGCTGATACTTTGTATTTGTCAGACTAGATTCTGTCGGAGATAAATAAATAAAAAACCTGTACAGTAGTCTACACCCCACACTCTAGACCAGGTTTATTTATTTAGTGGAGGTTTTATATTTATTTATTTATCACCAGGAGCTGTCGATTAAAATGAGCTATAACTGTGACACGATAGTGTGGACTCGTTTCAGAACTCAGATGCGCCTCACGGTCGGATCCCGACACAGGGGGAACAGATTCTCAGGGGGGAACAGAGCATTTAAACACAACTACAACACAAACTTAACGTTGATCAGCAACAGATGAAAACGCCACGACCTTATGTGGGGCCACACCGAAGCAAAGCTGCAGGTCGCAAACACAGCACATGAAGAAACACGTCATATACTCAAAAGATAAATTATGGAATGAAAGGTGTAAAATGGTACTCACCTCCAAACGGATTGTACCCTGATGGTGTAAGGGTGGGTGAACATCAGTTTGAAGAGCTATTCTTGGAACAGCTTCACTCATCAATGCTAATGCTATGTTGCTAATCGCTAATCCAACCCCTGAACTCTGGAGGGGGAGTGACCTTCTCGGGGGAGTGGCTCCACTTTTATATTAAGGCAGGAGACGATGTGACGTCACAACGTAGCAGACATGTCACAACAGAGCATTTGAGCTAATAGTAA
Source organism: Garcialebias charrua (assembly GCA_038048925.1). Lineage (NCBI taxonomy): Eukaryota > Metazoa > Chordata > Actinopteri > Cyprinodontiformes > Rivulidae > Garcialebias > Garcialebias charrua. The sequence goes on along the minus strand of JBBPBX010018523.1, from coordinate 42,529 downwards.
AATTAACGTGCAATAACTTCTGTTCAACCCATAGGGCTACCGTGAACACGTTTTTAGACCAAATATTGCCGATTTTAACTAATACGCACAAATACATGAAAATTTACACAGAAATAGTGCTCTGAAACTTTTTATACACATTCTAGGGAGTTTATCAGCTAAAAAAACATAAATTTGGGTTTAGTCGCTCTTTAAGAACTGTTTACCAGATCGAGTAACTACTTATCTGAATGAACATAGAGTGTCGGAAGCTTCTAAAGCTGCTGTTCTAGTAGATGAGTATATGTTGACCCATAAGATCAGTTTTGAACGTCCCAAATATGAGAAACCTGCTATTCCTGATAAAACTAAAACAAATGGTTTTGAGTCTCCTCGATTTTTCAGACCCAGTGGCAACGGAAAGTCGAGAGGACCTACTGCGTCTCACAGGGAGAGTGGTACGTTTGTTGGGCGTAGGGAAAGTAGGGCATCGTTTGGACGTGGAACGGCTACAAAGGATAATGTGGTGTGTTTTTATTGTAGACAAGAGGGTCACATTAGCACTCATTGTCCTAAGCTAAAACAAGGTCCTAAACCAGTTGCTCTGATTGAAACCCTGAATACTGTAATCAGTTATCTCCTACTGCAGATTTTCCGGAACATGATGGATTTCGGCCGTTTATTATGGACGGATTCGTTTCTACTTCTAAGACTGGTAAAAAGGTACCGATTAAAATACTGCGAGATACCGTTGCTTCTCAATCTTTCATTCTAGAAGGTGTTCTACCCTCTGATGAACTTGAGATTATTAAAACACAGCTACCTATACGTGGTTTTAGTATGCAGGATTTTAATGTTCCTTTAACCAGAGTAGTAGTCCACTCTGAGTTATTTTCTGGAGAAGTCGTGGTAGGACCACAACCAAGTTTTCCCATTGCAGGAGTAGACAAGAGGGTTACATTAGCACTCATTGTCCTAAGCTAAAACAAGGTCCTAAACCAGTTGCTCTGATTGAAACCCTGAATAATCAGTTGTCTCCTACTGCAGATTTTCTGGAACATGATGGATTTCGGCCGTTTATTATGGACGGATTCGTTTCTACTTCTAAGACTGGTAAAAAGGCACTGATTAAAATACTGCGAGATACCGCTGCTTCTCAATCTTTCATTCTAGAAGGTGTTCTACCCTCTGATGAACTTGAGATTATTAAAACACAGCAACCTATACGTGGTTTTAGTATGCAGGATTTTAATGTTCCTTTAACCAGAGTAGTTGTCCACTCTGAGTTATGTTCTGGAGAAGTCGTGGTAGGACTACGACCAAGTTTTCCCATTTCAGGAATCGCTATGATCATGGGAAATGATTTGGCTGGAGGAAGAGTACTTGTTACTCCTGAAGTAACACCCGTCCCAGTGCTGAGAACTCAACCAGATGAATTGTCACGCACGTTCCCTGATGTTTTTACGTCATGTGCTATGACCAGAGCAGCTCATAAACGTCAACAAAAAGAAGAAGCTGATGATGGCATTGACTTGAGCGATAGCTTCATGATGAGTTCTGAAGAAGAACAAGTTCCTGTAAAAACTGAAACTTTTGTAGAAGGGCTGGATGAAACTAAACTGTCATTGTCTAGACAACAGCTGATTGAGTTGCAGAAAAAAGATGAAACATTAAAGAGTCTGTTTTCTGATAACTTGCCTGATGATCCTAAGCTATTAAATATGGGATACTTCTTAAAACAGGGTGTGTTAATGCGAAAATTGACTCCTTTAACAACTCGTCCTGATGAAGAATGGCACCAGGTACTACAAATTGTACTTCCCACGTCTTATCGAGCTGAAGTATTACATTTAGCTCATGACAATCCTTTAACTGGTCATTTAGGAATCAGAAAAACATATGACCGCATATTGCGTCATTTCTTTTGGCCTGGCCTAAAGAAAGATGTTGTTCAGCATTGTCATCGTTGTCATGTTTGCCAAGTTGCTGGTAAACCAAATCAAGTAATACCCCTTGCACCGCTATTCCCAATTCCTGCTGTAGCAGACCATTTTGAATGTGTCATAGTCGATTGTATTGGTCCATTACCTAGAACCAAAGCTGGGAACAAGTTTTTAGTCACTGTAATGTGTACTTCCACTAGATTCCCTGAAGTCTTTGCTGTGCAAAAAATAACTACTCCTGTGGTAGTCAAAGTGCTCCCTAAGTTCTTCTCTTTGTTTGGACTACCTCGTGTAGTGCAAACAGATCGAGGTAGTAACTTCATGTCAAAAATATTTGCACAAGTTTTAGAACAGTTGAACATTAAGCATACCTGTTCTACGGCCTATCACCCTGAAAGCCAAGGTGCTCTTGAACGTTTTCATCAAACCTTGAAAACAATGTTACGTGCATACTGTTTGGAGTTTGATAAAGATTGGGATGAAGGCATACATTTACAAATGTTTGCCATTCGGGAAGTTGTTCAAGAATCTCTAGGTTTTAGTCCTGCTGAGCTGGTGTTCGCTCACAGTGTTCGTGGCCCTTTAAAGCTTTTAAAAGAGAAATGGTTCAGGTTCAGGTTACTTTATTTATACCCAAGGGTAAATGTGGTTTGCAGTGGTACAAAGCATACATCCATCCATGCGCACACACAAATAAAAACAGTAAAAATGTTTAGTAAAAACACTTCAAAGAAACCATAAACAGATAATGTTGCACATAACAGTGTTAAGGCTCCCCAAATCATATGTAAAATAAAAAATAAAAACATTTAACCACTAAAAGCTTCAACATTATTTCAGTTTGTTCATTTCAGTAACAGCAGTGGGAACAAAGCTATTTTTAAAACGTGTTGTCCTACATTTAGGGACTAAAAACCTCCGACCAGAGGGAAGAAGCTGAAACTCTCCGTACAGTGGATGAAGGACATCTTTTAAAACAGAAGAAGCTATCCTCTGTACCTGACTAACGTACATGGATGTAACTGAGGTTAGGGTTCCTCCGGTCAGTTTAGATGACAGCTTAACAATCTGCTGAAGGGAATTCTTTCCTCTCAGTGTAGTGTGACCAAACCATGACACCAAAGAAAAGGATAAAACAGATTCAATAAAAGCACGGTAAAACATGGTCATTATGGTTCGGTCAATATTAAAATGGTTGAGTTTCCTTAGACAATAAAGGCGCTGGTGGGCCTTTTTGCACACCTTGTCAAAATTGGTTTCAAAGTTTAATTTATCGTCTATGATTGTCCCGAGATATTTGTAAGACTGCACTGTCTCAATTGCTTGACCTTTAATTAAAGTGACTCCGTGCTGGTGAGGTTTCTTCCTAAAATCAATGATCATGTCTTTTGTCTTATCTGTGTTTAGTTTGAGGAAAGAGTCCTCGCACCATTGAACAAAATCATCAGTCACCTGCCCATGGCTACTTTCATTTCCTTTAAGCAGACTGACAATAACAGAATCATCTGCATACTTTATAATGTACCTGCTCTCATGTCTGCTCCGACACATGTTGGTGTATAGAATAAAAAGCAGGGGTGACAGTACACATCCCTGGGGTGACCCGGTGGAAGAGGACTTAGATTCAGAGAGACAATTATTCACCCTTACTCTCTGTGTCCTGTTACTTAAAAAATCCAAGATCCAGCCCATCAAATTGTTACTCAGAGGAAACTGTTCAACAAGCCGTTCAGTTAATATGTGAGGTTGGATTGTATCAAAAGCTGAGGAAAAATCTACAAATAAAAGTCTGACATGGGTCGCATTTAAATCTAAGTGTTTAAAAAGCATATTAAACAGGGTGAGTGTTGCGTCCTCTACGCCTCTATGAGGCCTGTAAGCAAACTGCATGGGATCTAAAAGATGTTCAGTCTGCTTTAGAATCTCACCTCTGATTAATCTTTCAAAGATTTTCATCAGAACTGAGGTCAAAGCTACTGGTCTAAAATCACCAACAGTTTTCGGACGGTTGGATTTAGGGACAGGAACCACTACAGCATCTTTCCAGATGATGGGAACATGTTGTGTTTCCAGAGACTTATTATAAATATACTGAAAAATGGAACTCAGCTCATTGGCACAGAATTTTACAGAACGGCCACATACATTATCTGGTCCGTGACTTTTGTTCACTTTTACACACTGAAAAGCTTGTTTCACATCTTGGAGGCTGATGTTAGAGTGCTGTGTGTCTTTAAGATCGTGAACTAGATCGTGAACTTGTGTGATAACACTGATAAAAACCTGTTGGATTACGTCAGTGATTTTCGTTTTAAACTGAAACGAGCATGTGAAATTGCCCAGAAAAACATTCAAGTCGCACAAGCTAAAATGAAGTCTCTTTTTGACAAAAAAGCTGTGGAACGAACATTTCAACCTGGAGACAAGGTGTTGACCTTACTTCCTGTCCCAGGCTCGAGCTTGCAAGCTCGTTATTCTGGTCCATATGTTGTGAAAGCAAAAATATCTGATCGTGATTACATAATCACTACCCCTGACAGAAAACGTGGTTCGAGACTGTGTCATGTTAATATGATCAAACCATACATTGAATCGGTTGATAACAACAACGTAGATTCGGTATGTGCTGTTAAGATAGCTAAGACTGTTGAAAACAAACTGGAGCTATCCCTAGCTGAAAGCACTGAAAGTGTAGAAAATGAGGAAGACTGTTTTCTTCATGAAAAGATGGAAGGAAAGCTCCCTAACTTGCACTACTTAACAAACTTAGATGAGCTATTTACTCATCTTGATGATAGTAAAAAAGAAGACCTAAAACACTTAATCATCTCAAATAACTGTTTGTTTTCAGACATACCTTCTCGAACACAAGTGATACAACACAACATTGATGTGGGTGAAGTTAGACGATGGCCTTATGTGGTTGAACGTGCTATGCACCGCCTCTTTGAGTTTCAAGTATTTTGAATGTGACCGCTACATTTTTGACTCACTGTTTTTGTATGGGAGATATATGGTGTCCTTATACGACACTTGAACATTTCCCCCATTCAAAAATCTGGCCATGGGGGTGTTATGTACCCCAGAGTTTTAAAGTGTTTTTAAACTAACAGTCTAAGCTGACTGCACCCTCCTGTATGTTTTTTTTTCTCTGTAACCTGCTGCAGTTTGTTGCAGCCTGCTGGTTCAGGAAGAACTCACCTTTTTCTTAACTCAGCCAGTCCTTAATCAGATTTAATTGGGCAGCCCAGGTGTTCACCTGCAGCTCCTGCCTTTATATTTCACAGGCAGTGCTTTGAGCAATGTGGAGACTTGATGGAGCAGGATCTGGCTTGCTGATCAAGTGTGGATGCTGGACTTGTGAACCAAGTCCTGGTTGAAGACACTTTAAAGGTAATTAAACCGAGTGTTGACACACAGTTTTAGAGTTGTGTGATAAACTAACACAGGGAGATCTCCACCCTACCGGTGTATGAATGTCTGAATGAATGGGTGAATGGCTGGTATTGTAAAGCGCTTTGGGGCTCCTCACAGGGGGCTGGAAAGCGCTATATAAATAAGCTCCATTTACCATTTACCATTTACCCTCTCTGACTGTTAGTGTGTCTGCTCCAGGGGGAGTATAGTTGAGCTGCTTTGAGCTCTAAAAGTGACTCTGGCTGCCTAAAGCAGAGTTTGGTGTAGGTTAAAGCACCTTAAGTGCTAATAGTGATTTAGTTTTGGACTTAGGAGGAGTGTGGTTGTGCTTGAGCCTAAAAGGCTTAATTGAGTGACACTGAGGCCAGTGTCTGTTCAGCTGTTCTGAAGGAGGACTGCTGTGGTCCATTGTAAGGGACTGTTAATTGCTTTTTTCTCTTTTTTGGCTATTCCTTTGTACTTTTGATGGGTGAGGTTTGGTAGCTTAGTTTTCGTATTTATTTCGTATTTTTCCTTTTGGTTAAGTGAGGGCCTTATAAATTATAGATAGATCGTCGCCTGGGGGAGAACACTACGGCCCTATCGGGTTGGGTTTGCCTGGGTGGCGTTTTCCTATGTTTGGCCAGACTCACCTATCCATCTTTTCTTTGTACTTTAAATTTCTTTAGTTTTTTTTTTAGGGCGCTGTTCCAGGAGAAGACGCTCCAGGCTTGGTGGGAGAAGCCAGAAGGGACCTCACCAGCTTGGTCACCCTTAGTTTTAGTTAATAAAATTTCAGTTAAAACTTCTTCTGTGTTCAGTGTCTATTAATATGTTTTGACTGTGTTTCGGTCGTAACAACGTACACCGGGGCTGATGATAATGGTGACTCGCCGGAGGCGTGGCAGCAGTTCCAGCAGGTGTGCAAGGAGAGACGCATGCTGCGTTCGCTTCTGCTGGCTCCTGCTCAGCCTGGTTCACCTCTTTGCTCACCATGAGCTACACCTGGTCTGGGTATCACGTCAGTTGCACCAGCGCTGGACTTAATGGTTCCCTTACCAGTACCCAGACTGGCTCCTCGCTCGACGTCCATGGAGGGTCTTTGTTCAGCTGATGTCTCAATGTCCACAAGGGGTCCTCGCTCAGCCGACGCCTCGACATCCATAGGGAGGTCCTCGCTTAGCCGACGCCTCGACATCCACGGGGGTCCTTGCTAAGCTGACGACTCGATGTCCACAAGGGGTACTCGTTCAGCCGACACCTCGACTTCCACGAGGGGTCCTCATTTAGCTGACACCTCGACGTCCACAAGGGGTCCTCGCTAAGTCGACACCTCAATGGGGGTCTTCGCTCCAGAGGTCCTCGCTCCTGAGGTCCTCGCTCCTGAGGTCCTCGCTCCTAAGGTCCTCACTTCTCAAGAGGTCCTCGCTTCTCCAGGGGTTCTCGCTTCTTCAGGGGTCCTCGCTTCATCAAAGGTTCTCGCTTCAACAGAGGTCCTCACTTCAACAGAGGTCCTCGCTTCTCTAGAGGTCCTCACTTCATCCGAGGTCCTCGCTTCATCAGGGGTCCTCGCTTCACTGAAGGTCTTCTTTCTAGAGGTCTTGGTTCCAACAGAGGTCCTCGCTTCATCAGAGGTCCTCGTTTCATCAGAGGTCCTCGCTTCAACAGAGGTCCTCGCTTCATCAGAGGTCCTCACGTCTCCAGGGGTCCTCGCTTCTACAGAGGTCCTCGCTTCTACAGATGTCTTAACGTCAACAGAGGTCTTCGCTTCACAAGAGGTCCTCGCTTCTTCAGGGATCCTCACTTCAACAGAGGTCCTCACGTCTCCAGGGGTCCTCGCTTCATCAGAGGTCCTCGCTTCTACAGTGGTCCTCGCTTCTTCAGGGGCCCTCGCTTCAACAGAGGTCTTCACTTATCCAGGGGTCCTCACTTCTTCAGGGGTCCTTGCTTCAACAGAGGTCCTCACGTCTCCAGGGGTCGTCGCTTCTTCAGGGGTCCTCGCTTCAACAGAGGTCCTCATGTATTCAGGGGCCCTCGCTTCTTCAGGGGTCATCGCTTCAACAGAGGTCCTCACGTCTCCAGGAGTCCTCGCTTCTTCAGGGGTCCTCGCTTCAACAGAGGTCCTCACGTCTCCAGGGGTCCTCCATTCATCAGGGGTCCTCGCTCCTACGGGGGTCTTCGCTCCAACGAGAGGTTGTCGCTCCAACGGTGGTCCTCGTTCCAACAGGGGTCTTGTTCATCGAGCTACATCTGTCCTAGGGATCTTCTCCCCTCCGGCTGTAGTCCCTCCACTGGTCACAAGGGACCGGTCTCCTGGTCGTCCATCAGAGCCCTGGTCTAGGGACGGATGGCATCATGGCCACCCACCAGATCCCTGGCCGATTGACGGATGGTCGCCAGGCCTCCACCCCCAGATCTGCTGTCTTGCTGTAGATGGTCTCCTGACCACCCACCTTGACTCGGGGGGTCTGGGGTTTTCTGTGTTGTTTCCCTTTTGTGTCCAGTTTGTGTTTACCCAGGTTCCTACCTGTCGTTTTTTTATTTGCTGTGCCCTACTGGTCTCTTTCTCTTTTTTCCCACCCCCCTCCCAGTGGGTGGCGCTCTCCTTGGGATTCAGGAGCCATCCCTTGAGGGGGGTGGGCTCTGTAGGGTTTCTGGGTTTGGTCTTGCATGTTTGTCTCTCCCTCATGTTTACTAGTCCCTGCTCATCATTTCTCCTCCTGTCATCCAGCACTGTCGCACCTGTGTTTAATCAATCATCACAGGTGTCTGTCATTTCACAGTGTCAGTGTCTGTATATATTCAGCCCCATTTTTGTCAATGCCACTCTCTCCAGACCATACAACAAAGCTGGTCTCACCACTGTCTTGTAAACTTTTCATTTGACCTTTACTGACACCTTTTTTAAAAAAAAATCACAAATCACTCCTGAAACTTTTCTCCATCCATTCCATCCTGCCGGGACTCTCTTTTTCACTTCTTTCCCACATTCCCTATTTTCATGGATAGTGGACCCCAAGTACTTGAAGTCCTGCACCTTTGTGACCTCTGATCCTTGTAGCCTCACTGTTCAACCAGCCTCCCTCTCATTCACACACATGTACTCTGTCTTACTATGGCTGATTTCATTCCTCTTCCTTCAAGTGCATACCTCCACCTCTCCAAGTTCTCTTCCACATGTTTCCTGTTCTCACCACAGATTACAGTGTCATCTGCAAACACCATAGTCCATGGGGATTCCTGCTTGACCTCATCTGTTAGTCGGTCCAACACCAGAGCAAACAAGAAGGGGCTCAGAGCCGATCCTTGATCCACCTCCACCCTGAAGCTATCCATCACTCCTATAGCACATCTCAACATTGTCCTGCTGTCCTCATACATCTCCTGTACCATTCTAACATACTTCTCTGCCACTCCAGATTTCCTCATGCAATACCACACCTCCTCCCACGACACCCTGTCATATGCTTTTTCCAAATTCACAAAGACACAATGGAGTTCTTTCTGACCCTCTCTGTACTTCTCCATCAACATTCTCAAAGCAAATATGGCATCTGTGGTGCTCTTTCTTGGCATGAAACAATACTGTTGCTCTCAGATAGTCACCTCTTGTCTAAGTCTTACGTCCACAACTCTCTCCCAGATCTTCATTGTGTGGCTCATTAACTTAGTTCCCTTGTAGTCGGTACAACTCTGTACATAACCCTTGTTCTTAAAAATGGGTACCAGCACACGTCTCCATTCCTTAGGCATTTCCACACCATTAAATATGCAATTGAATATTTGAGTCAAAAACCTCACTACCATCTCTCCAAGACATTTCCAAACCTCCACTGGTATGCCATCTGGTCCTACTGTCTTCCCCTTCTTCATTCTTTTCAGAGCTTTCCAGACTTCACCCTCCCTAATCTTTCCCACTTCCTGGTCCACAGTTTCTATGACCTCCACTCTTCTTTCTCTTTCATTCTCTTCATTCATTAGCTCCTCAAAGTACTCCTTCCATCTTCCTGTCACACTCACCTCACTTGTTAGAACATTACTATTCCTATCTTTAATAAGTCTTACCTGCTTGCACATCCTTTCCAGCCTGATCCCTCTGTCTTGACAATCGGTACAAGTCTTTCTCACCCTCTTTAGTGTCCAATCTCCCATACAACTCATTGTACGCCCTCTGCTTTGCCTTAGCTACTTCTCTCTTTGCTCTATGTCCCATCTCCTTATGTTCCTGTCTCCTCTCTTCCTTCCTCTCACTGTCCTATTTATTCTTGGCTAACCTCTTTCTTTAAACGGCGTCCTGCACTTCACTATTCCACCACCAGGTTTCCTTATCATCCATTCTCTGTCCAGATGACACACCAAGTACTAGCCTGGTTAAAACCACACCCTGTCCTTCACTTCGCTTCAGACTAGGGTCTGGGACCTCTCCATTTAAAAACGATTCTTGCTGGAGGCGTGGGCTCTGCTGAGGAACAAAACCATTGGATATTTTGAACAGGGAAAGCATTCTGCTCCCTCCCCTCAGAGCCACCCCCCGTGCTCTGGTGAACTTGACAACTGCTCCGCCTCCTGCAGCTCTTCTCTTGCTGCTGGCTGCCGCGCTGCAAATTATGTGTTTATATGTTAATAAAACGTTTTAATAAAATACAATAAAACCATGGATCGCTGGTCCAGCTCACCAGAAGACCAGAACATCTGATGGGACTCGGTCAGCAACGTAAAACCCGAGTTTAATTCTCGTGACAACCTCAGCCATTTCCTCCTTGTTCATTTCAGCGGAGGGAGAGAAGGAGGAGGGCGCGAGCGATCACTTGACTTTTGGCCCAAAAAACAAAAGAAAACTCCAGATAAGGGATTAAGAAGGGGAAATTAATAAATTTGTGTCACATATAAAACAGTTCTGCATCGCTTTGCATCGCTTTGAATGAGAACATGCCGGTGCTCGCTCACTGCGCGCTGGCAGAGCCCTTTTATAGGGCTCTGCGCGCTGGGACAGGTGGGGGCGTGGGTTAGGGTCCAAAACTCCGTCCCTTCTGTTCTCTGATTGGTCCGAACAAAAATCTACCGGAGAAATCCTTGTGGATGGGAGAAGTCCCAGACTGTGCAGTGAAGGGAAATGAGAATTGAGCGGAGCTGTGCAGGAAGGCGAGGGCCAGGCTAACCAAGTACATTCCTACCTGTCTTTCTAATTGCTGTTGCTGCATTGCCCAGTCATTTGGAAGCTCTTTCTTACCACCCAGAGCCTTTAACAGCTTCTCTCTGAATTTCTCACAACATTCTTCCTTCTTCAGCTTCCACCATTTGGTCTTCTTCACTGGTTTTAGTCTTTTTCTCTTCTTCACAACAACAGTCATTCTACACACGACCAGGTCTGTCTGGCCATGCTCTCCCCTGCCACAACCTTACAGTCTCCAATTTCCCTCAGGTTTCCTCTTCTACACAGAATGTAGTCGACCTGTGTACTCCTTCCTCCACTCTTATATGTCAATCTATGTTCCTCGTTCTTTTGGAAACAAGTATTGACTATAGCCATTTCCATTCTCTTGGCAAAATCCATCCTTCCTGGTTTCTTTCCTTGACACCAAACCTACCCATCACTTCCTCATCCCCTCTGTTTCCTTCACCAACATGTCCATTCAGGTCTGCTCCAATCACCACTCTTTCCTCCCTGGGAATACTCTCTGTCACTTCATCCAGATCTTTCCAAAATGTATCTTTCTCCTCCCCATCACATCCAACCTGTGGAGCATAACCACTGACAATGTTTAGCATCAGACCTTCTACCTTCAGGTACATCACCCTATCTGACACTCTTTCCACCTCTACTAAATTCTTTGCCAACTCCTCCTTCAGGACCACCCCTACTCCATTTCTCTTTCAATCCACACCATGGTAAAACAGTATGAACCCTGCTCCAATGCTGCAGGCATTGCTGCCCTTCCACTTGGTCTCTTGTGCACATAAAACATCTACCGGTACCTTTATTCTCTGCATCATGTCAGCCAGCTCTCTACCTTTGCCTGTCATTGTCCCCACATTTAGAGTTGTAACCCTCTGGTGAGCAGCTGCAGGTGTGACAGTGTGGAGGTGCAATGAGCTGTTACTGAGAAGTTAGAGAAAAAACTGTGCGCGAGTATGATAAAGCTTGGGTAAGTTAATATTTATATGAATAAAACAAAAGATTTAAAACGATTTAATTAAATGTAATATTTATTTTAAAAAACAAATTAATTAAATATAATAGTATTTAAAAGTTGTAAATATTACTAAATATTATTAACTGACTTTTTTATGTCATCAAACAAGCTGGAAAAAGAAACTGGAAAGTTTGTAATTGTTTGTTGACGAGTGTTTCGAAAGTGTTGTCATGGGAAAACCTAACGCTACTTCCAGTGCCGCTGCTAGCAATCAGGCTAGTACCCCAAATGCTAAGAGGCACAGACAGGGTAGTTTAGATAACGCTTCTTCTTCACCGTTTACTTATAATTCAGGCTTTAAGGAGATCCTGGAGTCGATTGACGGTAAATTAACTAGCTAGCACTGGTGGAGGTGCTACATAAGGAATTCCAAAGCTTGAAAGAGTCTTTGGAGTTTAGCCAACAACATTTAGCATCGCTCGCTAGTGAAAACCAGCAGCTGAGGGGAACAGTAAAAACATTCACGAATAGGTATTGCAGCTATCTATAGATCTATATGATAATAGTAAAATGAAAGAATCAATCTTGGATATACAATCCCGGAGCATGCGGGAAAACATGGTCTTCTCCGGAATCTTGGAGCAAACAGATGAACACGTCGAAGCCTCGGTTTGTGCCTTCATGCAGACTCAACTGAAGTTGCCGAGTGATGTGGTTAATTCCATCACGTTTCACCAAGTTCACCGCCTCAGAGGTAGAAAGCTGGAAACACTAGGCCGCGGCCAATTGTAGCCAGATTTGAACATTATAAACAAAAAATACAGGTCAAAAGCCGAGGTAGTGAACTACGTGACATGAACTTCAGTATGATCAATTTCCAGCGGAAATTTTAAGTAGAAGGCGCATTCTTTTCCCGATTAGGAAAAAATATATAAACGAATGTAGAAGAGCTACAATTTCAGTGGACAAACTTCATTTCAATGGTCAGCTGTTCAGAGATCCAGAGGTTACTCCTTGGCTATATTAGTCATCATTAAGGTAAGAATGATTTTCAGTTACTATTACTAGTTAATATTATTAACTATATATTAATATTACTTACCAAATATATGTAATTTTTTAGCACAGCTCGATTGGTGGGTTACACAGACTGGTGGTACACGGTGGCTTGGCAATTAATGTGGTAGGAGGGTTCTTTTTTATTCTTTCTTCTATCTGTTATCTTTTCGTGTTCAGTATGATTTCTTTTTCTTTTTTGTCTGTATTTTTCTGACTCAACATTTATTAATACACAAGCACAAAGGCTTATATACACTCCTATCTACTTACACAAATACATGATAAAGGAATATATCCCTGATTTATCGACAAAACCAACACTTAGAATATTTCTTAATGATAAAGTCAACCCTCAAGGATTATGTGTTTACCTGGGTGTTTTATTATTTTTATATTTGTGATAATGGTGTGGTTTATCTATATTCTCACAGACACAAGTATGGGCTCTTTAAGGTTTGTCACATGTGTAGTGGACATGACCATGTTCACTTTATTACATCTGTGTACTTTTGAACTGTTCCAGAGATGATCTTTACTGACCTCTCAGTAAAGCAAGACATTTATCACAAAATCATTCCATTAGTTGTAATCAGAATATAGTCACCAAAAGAGACTATTTCTACCTTTGATTTTATTCTAATGTAATCAAAAGAATAACTTTTGTCATTTTCATGATATATGTTATATGCTGTTATTCTTTAAATGTGAAACATCAATGTGTCATTTCTGCAAGTGAAAAGGTGTCAAAGTTCAGCTAAAATGTCAAACTGACTTACACTGAAATTGTTTTTGTCGAGTTTCAGCTAAAACTCTCATCTAGCGTCTGAAAGTCTCTCACTCAGATACTTTTCCTAAACAATTTCCTTCTCTGTGCTGAATTTCACCTTGAATAGTGATAACAAGTGGACCAATGAAAAAGAGACAAGTTTCTCTCCTCTCTAAGTCTCTTTTTAAGTTCTAACTGTGCGGAAACGCTTCAGTCTTTGAATGGACAGAGAGTTTGAATGGACGGAGACCTGAAAGCTCTCTGCCTTGCAGCTGGTCAAGCTTGGTCAAGAGCCAAAGACTAACTTGTCAGCTAGAACTGATGGACGCCTCCATCCAGTTCCCCGAGCAAAAGCTCCAAAGTTCCTAATGAACTTTCTTTGAGAAACATCTCGTCTTGAAGTCGGCCAGAAGCTGCCACATGTTTCTGACGGCTGACGCGGATCCGAGGAGACGTTGGAAGTAAACGACCAGTTCAGACGTACGAGGGCCGGAAGGACTCTGTGCACCTGGGAGGCTGGTAATATCTTTATCAGACGCATCGTCAAAAGGTAAAGCTGTTTACAAACGTACCTGGGATTTAGCCGAAGTCGGATGGAAAGTGTCATCTCTGGTTACACTCGAGATAAATAACTTAATCTCTCCAACCTCTTATTCCTCCTTTTCCCTTTCCCTCTCAATCTTAAGCTGGAAACTATTTTAAGCTGAAATGCCCCTCAGACTAAATATGTTAACATCCAATATTTATGTCTGTTGTGTTGAATTTAAGTGTGCTGACGTTTTAAATTGAAAGAAAGTGAAATCATGTCAATCAAGTGTAATGGTGTTAATTTAGTTGATTTATTTTAAATAAATGATAGTGTCTCTTTGACATATCAAACTAAGTTAACGTGTCCATTGTCACTTAATGGCTCTGTTTATTTATCCATCATAAAGATCACAGAAATATTGAATAAACTGAAAAAGAAGAGAATCCGTGAAATTACTATTCAATCTGAATAAGTAAATTAAGGTAAAAAGGAGGTCAGTATTAAACTGACCCCCCATTAAACCCTTTACATCTTCTTTGTCTTTGGCATGGCCTAACATCACCCCCCTTTGGTCATGGGGGACCACGAACACAGGTGAGGACGTCCGTCCATGGGCACAAGTTAGGATGCCACCGTTTAGTTTAAGCTGTTCGCGCAGCTGAGAGAAGACGGTACACAGGAATCGTTTAGGTTTTGGCCAACGTATCTTCTTACGTTTACCTCGTTCCGTGTAATTCAGGTGTGTCACAACCGTCGGCGCAGTCGCAGGTGTGTCTGATTGTACAGACTGCGACGGGTCACTGTCGTTGTGTATGTCTTCCCACTTCTTGGCTGAAGAGAGGCTCTTTGAGTCTGTAAAAACTATCTCATTTCTGAGTAGTTCTAGACACAAATGTTCCTGAACCAAGGTTTCATCGAAAGCTTGGCTGATAGCCGAATTACCTGTCCCAGAGGACAGTACAGCAACCTCGGTGTGGGGTCCTTGGATCTCCACACCTTTCTCTACCTGTGGTAGGTAATGTGAGTTTGCCCCCTTCATGTCTGATGAGGGGTCCTCGTAATCTGCAACAATGATGTCCAAGTGACTGTCAGCGTTTGGTTGACTGTCATCTTCTGGACTCAGATGCCCTTGAACCAAGGTTTCATTGAAAGCTTGGTTGATTGCCGAATTACCTGTCTCAGAGGACAGTACAGCGTCTTCGGTGTGGGATCCTTGGATCTCAACACCTTTCACTACCTGTGGTAGGCAGTGGTCAGGGAGTGCTGAATGTGTCAGCTCACAGAGGAGGTTCTCTTGTTGGGCCAGAGTTTGGTCCAACTTTTGGGTCTCTTCTGTCTCACCTGTAGTTGAAGGTTCACTTACCGGGCTCTCGTCCTCGGATGAGGTGTCCCGTGTGTCCTTTGCGGTACCTGCGGTTAGGCAGTCTGTATCACAACTAGGAGGCACTTTTATTGGCAGGGGTTTTCTCACTGTGCTCCACATTTTCCGTCGACCATAATCTATAATCGCGTTGAAGCGGTTTATAAAATCTTGGCCAACCAAAAATGGGAATGAGTCAAGTTTAGACACGTACACCGGGTGGCGTAGTGTCATTTCGCCAATCTGCATGTGAACCATAGCCATAGCTGTTAGGGTTGTTCTCGTCTCTGCGAGACCCTGTAGCTCAATAGCACATTTCTCAAAGGGTATTTGCCTGTCAACACCGTTAGCGGCGGTCCTCAGCTCCTCGAACAGCTTGGCCGACATAATAGTTATATCAGAACTGCCATCCAGGAGGGCTTCACGCTCAAGGACACCTTCCAGTGTGATAGGCAGGTAAGCTTTCTTAGCCACCCCCCTTTGTATAAAGTTACACAGAAACCTCACAGGTCTTGGCCCACGTTTCTGTTCACGTGTGACTCTGTCTGTGTAATCTTGTTTACTGTCAGCATCTTGTTGGCTGTCAGCATCATGACCTTCAGGATGTTGTTGTGTGTCAGCAATTGGTTTGCTGTCAACATCCATGGCAATGTTGGTAGTAGTGTGCGCTGAGTTATTTGTGTGCTCTGAGTCTTTGTGAAAGACAGTGCTACACATCGCTCCAGGTTGGTCAATGTTGATAGTGTCATTATCAATGATAACGCCACTCATTGTATCAGGTTGGTCAAGCACAGTAACATTCAAATCTACTGACAAACTACTTACTTCCTCTGTCTCTTCCGAGCATAGAGGTGTTGGGCCATTATTCCGGGACATTCGTGACTCTTTGCCTGTCTCGAACTGTTCTGTTCGAGGCGCGGGAGGTGCAGTTCCAAGGCTCGGGGGTGGCTGTTGGGACCACGCATAGTTACATGAGTATAGGTCCTCATCCTTCAATTTCTTTTGAAGTCCACCCACCGATGGACCTTGGTTTTCACCCACCTGGTTCGATCTGAACCGTTGTGGGTCTCTTAGAGAGTGAACACCTACCTTTTGTGGTTCGTTGCTTGTCTCAGATTTTTCAATCTGAGGTGCTTCAGGGGCGGGGCTCCCTTTAAACCATTTTGAGTCACTGTTCCAACTGGTACCAACATTTCGGTGTATGTCAGTTTGAAAATCTTGTTCATTCTTGCTAGTATTATCCAACTCTTTTAACAACCGACGCGTGTTCTCCACCACTTCTGAGGTCAGAAGGCCTTTGAGACGATAGTGTTCATTCTCGCTAGTATCATCCCACTCTTTTAACAACCGACGCATGTTCTCTGCCTCTTCTGAGGTCAGAGGACCTTTGAGACGACGGTGTTTATCCTCGCTGTCTATAGGAGAGTGAACCTCTCCTATTTTTTGCGACTGGGATACGACCTTTTGACCTGGGCACACCTCAGAGGGTGTTTTGTTTTGCATGTGAGCCTCAACAGCAGTTACAGCGCACTGTTTCATCACTGATTGTTTAAACTGATGTTGTAGCTCAAGGCCTTTTTTGAGAAGTTTTTCTCTTTGTCGTTTGCTATTGTTGTCACTAACTGTGTGCTCTGAGTTATCCATGTGCTCTGAGTTATCAAAGACAAGGTCACTCATTGTACCAGTTTGGTCATCCTCTATATCATTCAAGTTTTCAAACAACCAACTTTTGTCCACTATCTCCTCAGAGCTTAGTGGTGCGTTGCCTTTTTCCTGGAACTTCTGTGACCTTTTGCTACTCCCGGACTGTCCAGTCCGCAGTGCGGGGGCAGGGCCTTTGCTCGGTGTAGACCGCGGAGGGTCACTTAAAGAGCGGACATCCACCGTTTGTGGTTTTTTGCTTATCTCGGGCAGCTTTGTCCGAGGTGCAGGGACAGGGCGTGTGCTCGTCCTTCTCAACCATATTGGGTCTCTTAACCACTTCGGGTCATTGTTCCAGCGGACACCTTCATGTCGTGGTTTTTTAGTTCGAAAAACATGTTTCTTCTCGCCTTTTTTAGGAGAGGGAGTTGATGAACTTGTCCCTTCCAGCTCCAGCGAGTGGGATTTGACCTTGTCTTGGTAATGTAGTTCACGCTCTGGTTTTGTTTTTAACCAGATCGGGTCAGGGAGTTGACGAACATCAAAACCATTTATAGCACGCCGTTTTATTTTTAATTGCTCAATCTCACTTTTTAACTCAAGTTGTTCTTGTTGAAAATTTTCTCTTCTGCGAATGTTATCTTGCCTGAACAATTCAAGTATTTCTGTGTGCAGCTGTAAAGCTTCATCACAATCGTTATCTCCCATCTTTTTGTTTTGAATTCGTTTGATCTCACGTTTTAACTTAAGTTTTTCTTGTTGAAAAGTTTCTCTTCTGCGAATGTTACTAAGCCTTAACGATTCAAGCTTTGCTGTGAGCAGCTGTAAAGCTTGATCATAATTGTTATCTCCCATCTTTTAGTTTTGATTTTGTGTGAAAAAAATCAAAAGATTGTTCTCATGTTAGTGTTTGCAAATAAATATTCACTTTTAATGTAGCACTGAGTCAAATAAACTAATCAGCTGAGGTTTACGCGTTTCACTGTGTAATAAGTATTCATAGGTACCTTATTTCAGGTTTTTACCCTCAATGAACTTTGTAAAAGTTAAATGCACTCTTGCAGTGTTAACTTTAAAATAGAACTTACGTTCAAACAACAGTTACTAACTAACCCAAGCAGCCTGATTTCCGTTTTTTCTTACTCAAACGCTTATAAAAGAGGGCTGACTTAAATGCAATGACTTCACTAAAATGTGACAGGATGCTGCTTGAGCATGCCTTTAAAAAGATGTCTTGCAGTCTCAGTGAAACTGATTTTGTACTGCATTTGACAGTTATCAGGAGTGAAAAAGGACGTTCTGTTCGTTATTTTAAACAATTTTTTATTTAAAATAAACGAGTGTTCGTGCGCTCAGCATAACAGTACAGTAATGATTGTGCACAGAAAAACGTTAAAAATGCCAATTTTAACTAAAAGTGTACAGATGTACAACAATTCTGTTTAAAATTCAGAAATGTGAAGAGCTTAATGTGGAAACGCTCTGTTCTCCATCATTTTTTTTTTTTATTTAATTTGAAAATCAAATAAAAATTCCCTTTTGAGTGTTATTTTAAATCTCTTCAGTATTTAAAATGAGCATAAATTGTTTGTCTGTACCTCTGTTATTCTAAAATTTGTATTTAGAATAAACAGGAGTTTTTGTTTGTGTACAGAACAATTTTAAAAGCTGGTAATTCACCATAAAAATGCTGACTTCTTTATGATGTTTTTGAGAAAACTCATCTGTCAACGTCTTTTAACCAACAGGGGGCAGCTTTGAGTCTTAATTTATCACGAGGAGACTAAATTTTTCATTCAGTATTTAAACTAAAACTACCTTTTAGAGTTAGTTTCTAGTGTGTTCGTGATAAACGCTCGAACTGCGGTCTTGTCAGAGACAAATTTATGTTGTTAGACAGTTTAGATGGCTTAAATTGAGTTTTTTAAACTTTTAGTGAAACCACTTTTCACCGTGTGTGTGTGTGTGTGAGTGCTTGTCGCTCGAAACGCACCAGGAAATGACGACACAAATAGGCGGGTCGACGCAGCGCGTCACCAGCTCTGCTGTGCTGAGCGAGGCGGAGCTCGCTACACAGATACGTGACGTCAACCAATCAATCACAGCGGTTGTAGTTCATTCCAAGCATTCATGGTAAACGTAGTTTTCTTACCTTCGCCCAATGTAGTACCGGAAATGACGACAAAATGGGCTGGTCGCAACGGCGTGCGACGTGATTGACAGCTCACAACAGCGAATCAGCGTTCGCCACAAGAGTGATTGACAGCACACAACAGCGAATCAGCGTTCGCTACATGAGTGATTGACAGCACACAGTACTCGTTTCATCCAATCACAGCTCATAAACAAACATGTACTAGGACACGTAGCTCTTTAACGTTAGCTTAGCACAACAGAACACAACTTTATAGACTCGTAACCAACTCAAACGCTTCGAATTAACTCCCCAAAACTCTGAAACGTGGCAATCACATTTAAAACAGGCACGACTAAGCTACGCTCAGTAACCAGCACGTCAACTGTAACACGACACGGACTCCCTCGGAGCCGCGTTCAGGTCGGTTCCGTCCACTTTAAAGGAGCAGAACTCGGGTTTCAGAACCACTATCCGACACCGTTCTAACAGTAATATGCTTCTATGACCTGCTCCAACATGTAAAATACCAGCACAGCAATCTTGTAGATGTTAAATTAGCTTTTCAGGCAATTTGACTCGGCGGTCATTTTGCAGTGAGATTGCCTCAGCTTGTGCAACGTAATCTGGACCGGGTCCTTATCAGAACCACCAAACACTTCCCACACAGCGAGACAGATCCCCACCAAACTACTTATAGCGTTTCAAAAGTTGAACAAATAACAATTTCAGCGTCAAATGTCATTAACTGCAGTCCTGCAATCGTTCTGAACACTTTTCCAGCCAAAATAATTAATCTGTCAGAGTCTAAAACTTGGATCCCAATATGCAAACATGACGTTACAGTTCATGACTGAGACCACAGATATCAATAAACTTTCAGAACCACGTACGAAGGCCACCAGATGTAAGGATTATGAGGAGGTCAATATTAATACTGACCTCTTTATCCTTAATTAATCTACTTATTCAGATTGAATAGTAAATTCACGGATTCTGTTCTTTTTCAGTTTACCCAATATCTCTGTGATCTTTATGATGGATAAATAAACAGAGCCATTAAGTGACAAAGACGTTAACTTAGTTTGATATGTCAAAGAGACACTATCATTTATTTAGAATAAATCAACTAAATTATTAATTGAATATTAATGGAGCCGATAACCAACATAAAAAATAGAATCTTTAACAAGATTAAAAGATTAAAGGCAGATGTTGTACTACTCCAAGAAATTCATAAATTAACCTCAACTGTGGATGAGCTTAAATCTGCTGAGTTTCCTGATATATTTTCGGCCTGCTATAACTCGAGACAAAGGGGTGTAGCAATATTATTACATAAAAATGTTAACTTCACAGTATTAGACACAATTATAGATCAACACGGTAGATATATAATATTAAAATTATCCATACTCAGTCAAAAATATTGTATTGTTAGTGTATATGGGCCAAATGTGGACGGCTCTGCTTTTTTTCATGATCTCTTTTATATTCTATCAAATCACATGGATTCCTCAATAGTACTGGGAGGTGATCTTAACTTTGGTCTAGATGATAAAATGGACAGGCTGAATGCAGTGGGAAATCAATGCAGCTGGCAATCCATTAATATAGTAAAACAGTACATGAGTGATTATGGACTCTGCAATGCATGGCATTCTCTTCACCCTGATAGTAAAGAATATTCTTTTGTTTCACATGTACATCACTCTTATTCTCATCTGGATTATTTCATAGTATGCAATTCATTGCTGACCAACATTTCAGACACTAAGATACACCCTATTGCTGTCAGCGATCATGTACCAGTTACTTTAAATTTAGCTAATAAGAAAGAAATCCCAAAAAGTATAAACTGGAGATTAAATACCTCACTGCTAAAAGACAAAGAATTTTTACAATACTTTAAAAAAGAATGGACATCGTATTTAGAGTTTAATGACTTAACAGGAACATCAGCAGGTACACTCTGGGAGGCTGAGAAGACAGTTATGAGAGGCAAAATAATTTTGTATTCAACAAATAAAAAGAAAAAGGAAAATAAACGTATTGAGGAATTAGAGAAATCCATAAAACTACTAGAAGGTTTACAAGGAGAGGATATACAGAAAAAACTATGCAAGACAAAGTTAGAATTAAATGAATGTATTGACAAAAACAACAAATTCTTGGTACAAAGGCTTGGATTGGAACATTTTGAACACAGTAATAAATCAGGGAGCTTTTTAGCAAACCAACTCAAATTAAACAAAGAAAAAACATCTATACTGTATATGGTATTAAAGAAACAAATGGAAATATAACTTATGAGGAGGGAAAAGTAAACTGTGTTTTTAGAGATTTTTATAAAACTCTATACACTCCACAAATAAATCCAACAGATGAGGATATCAATCAATTCTTGGAGAGAGTAACATTTCCAAAATTAGACAGTAGTCAATCATCAGAACTAGACTCACCATTAACATCAGACAAGCTCCGTGAAGCCATAAAAAATGCCAAATAATAAATCTCCTGGCCCTGATGGCTATCCAGCAGAATTTTACAAAGAATTTTGGAATATATTGGAACCAGTATTTCACAGAATGCTAATTAAGACAGAAGAAAATGGCAGGCTTCCAACACATATGAATTCAGCCAAAATTAGTCTCCTTTTAAAACCAGGTAAGGACCCAGTATTACCTACCAGTCATCGTCCCATCTCTCTTATTAATGTCGATGTTAAAATAATTTGTAAAACCCTCTCTAAAAGATTAGAGAAGATAATTTATTTCATTATTCATCCTGATCAAACTGGATTCATAAAAGGAAGGCACTTGACCACAAACACTCGCAGATTATATAATATAATAGAGTATTCATATAGTAAAAATATTGAAACATCTATTTTATCTTTAGATGCAGAAAAAGCATTCGATAGAGTAAATTGGAATTTTTTATATGCTACCTTGATGAAATTTGGATTTGGAAACTATTTTATCATGGTTAAAAATATTATATAACTCCCCAAAAGCATGTGTCAAGACAAATAATCAAATATCTTCAAGCTTTTGTTTACAGAGGGGCACCAGGCAGGGATGCCCACTTTCACCCGCACTATTTGCTATGTTTATTGAACCTTTAGCAGCAGCAATAAGGCAAACAGCTGATATTAAAGTGCGACTAAACCCAAAATTAACTTTTTTTAGCTGATAAACTCCCTAGAATGTGTTTAAAATATTATCTAGCACTATGGCTGTGTTTATTTTCACATAATTGTGCATATCTGTGTAAATTGGCAATATTTGGCAATATTTGGTCTAAAACTGTGTTTACGGTAGTCCTTTGGGTTGAACAGAGGTTATTGCACCTTAATTTTCATATTGGTCAGGACTGTTCACTCTGATGTGTCTTGTACACTCTGATGTCACAAAGGTGGTTCAAGCAGAGCCAATCCCCTGCAGAGATGAGAAGTGCATACCTTATATGGAAGTGCTGCATTTCACTCCTGACAAGCGGTTTTATTTTTCTTTTCATTTTCATTTTTTTAGGCCTTTGGTTTTGGATGGAATGGGTGGAATAGATAAATACATCTACATGTTTATTCTTTGTTGTTGCTTGGTGTATGTTGTTGGCTAGAGGTTTAATTTGTTTTAGGTTGTTGCAGGTGGAGGCGTGAACAAAAGCACAACTCTACCTCCACCCTTCCTTGTCTCTCAACACGCCCATTTTCAGGGAGATTTTGGAAGGAGGAGTTACCGTCTCAACCTGGGTTTAGTCTCACTTTAAAGGCATACAGTGTAAAAATATAGGACATAAAATTAATCTTTATGCTGACGATGTTTTACTTTTTCTTCAAAACTCAGAAAACTATATATCCAATGTTATAGAATTAATAAACTCATTCTCACAAGTTTCTGATTATTCTATAAATTGGTCAAATCTATAGTTCTTCCAATAAATTACGTGTTTAATACTTCTTTAAATGAAAGACTACAATCAGGTAACATTACATACAGTACTTGGGTATTAACATTTCTCCTAGATTAGAAGACTTAATAAAATTAAACCATATACCACTTTTAAAGAAAATTGAAGATGATCTTACTAGATGGAAATCTCTACCCATATCACTTATGGGAAGAGTTGCCTCAGTAAAAATGATGGTCCTGCCGAGAATAAATTATTTATTCTCAATGATTCCAAATAAACCTTCAAATGAATGGTTTAAGTCCTTGGACTCTTTCATATCTAAATTCCTTTGGAAAAACAAAACTCCACATATTAGCTTAAAAACACTACAGAAATCTAAAGAAACCGGAGGATTAGAACTTCCAAACTTTATCACTACTATTTAGCCAATAGGTTAGAATATATTTCAAAGTGGCTAAATCCAAATGCACTAGATGTTACTTGGATAGATATAGAGCAAACTTTATGTAATAATATTAGGATTTCAGATCTGCCATTTATTAGTACAATATAACAAAAACATGTTTGCTTTAAAAGTGTCAGTATTAGCTCATCTCTGACAGCATGGTGGGTGCATCTGTAAATGACAAAGTCTTCACTACTCCCATGCAGACAAACACCCATCTGGAACAATCCTGACATACAGAAAGAAAATAATATGTTAAATTTCTCAGGTTGGAGAGTTAAGGGAATTGAACGTCTGGGACACATATTTGATGGTGTAGACTTTATTTAATTTAATGAATTAATAATACAATATGGTATTGACAATAAATACTTCTTAGAATATCAACAAATTGAGACTATTGTAAAAAAGAATTTTAAGCTTAATAGAGAATTGTTAGAGACACAAATATGTGTATCAGAATTCATTAATCTTAAACCACCCAAATTGTTATCTGAAATATACAAGAAACTATCTATAATCGATGACTCCATAACGCTACCTGTTGCAAAATGGGAGACAGATTTATCAGTCAACTTTGACCAAAACACCTGGTCTCAAATATGTTTGAAAAACATTTAAAATGATTAGAATCTCCAATTTACAATTAATACAGTATAAAGTTCTCTATATAGTACATTATACAGGTCAACGAATGTTTAAGATGGTATTTACATCATCTAACAACTGTTCACATTGCACAGGCAATACACCTGATAATTATATCCACACACTGGTTCTGTCCACCCGTTCGGAGGTTCTGGGTCTAGGTATGTGAGGACTTGTCTAAATGTCTGAAATGTAACATTCCACTCTCTCCGTATGTTTGCTTATTGGCTATCTTTGAAGATGTTACACTAGAAAAAATACATATCGTGTGATTTTCACTGCCTTATGCATTGCAAAGAAAACTATACTCCTAAATTGGAAAAATAAAAATAATCTTAGCATTAATCAGTATAAAAATCTTCTGTTAGAGCATATTAGTCTTGAAACAGCATCTGCCGACACATCGGATCAATTTCTTGGCATTCTTTGATCGGCTCCGTTACATAGTGGGGTGGGGGGTCTGGGGTCTAGCCTTGTGAGGCACTGGGGCTGATGGGGGGGTGTCGGGGTTTGGGACCGGGGGTTGGGGCTGTTTGGGCGGGGAGGGCCCTGCCTTCAACCTGGGGAGGACCTGGGTGGTTCTGGGGGATGTCTGCTGGGAGCTACATGCGGGGCCTCGATTGGTCTGTGACGTGGTCATGGGTCGCCGGTCGGTGGCCCGACTGGGCTGGGGTGGTTTCGGGATGGGTGCTGGGGGCTTGGGATTCTGAGGACGTGTCGTCCCCGGGCTTGGTCCTGGTGGGGATGGGGGATCTTGGGCTCTGACGGGCAGGTCGCCTGGCTTTCGGCTGGCCTGCGCTCTGGTGTCCGACGCTGGCTGAGGGGCCCTCGGCTCGCTGGTGGGTTGGGGGTTTGGAGGCGTGCCTGGTGGCCCATGGGAGGGGGCAGGGAGACCCGGCCTGGGTGTCTAGTGTGTTATATGTTCTGAGAGTTGTTAGTATGATGGGTGGATGTTGTATTTCTTCTGGGGTGGAGACTGGGTAGATGTCCTTGATGTTGGTCCGGGACTATGCATGGCCGGTTGGCTGGCCCTTTCCTATGGTGAGGGCACGCTCCCGGTGCTCCCTGGCTCTTTCGGTGGCTGCGCGGGCACTCTTGGCCATGTCGTCCAGGTGGGATTTTGCGTCCTCTTGGGCGGCGGGCTGACTACGCTTAGTAGGGGTCTTGGCGGCCCTGGTGGGTGTGGGCTGTTGGTCCTGCTACTGGTAGCCCTCATGGTCCTGTCCTTCTCTGGTCTGGAGCTCAATGGGCATGGCGGTCGGAGAGGTGTTTTGGCCTTGCTCCTTGGGTGGGCCCTGGGGAGCTGTGGGGACCTGTTGGGTCAGCGGGGGAGCTGACTTCCTGCGGGAGCATTTGTTCCAGCAGTTATTTTCTCCCCATCCCTTACCGCACACATCCGCCCTCTTCATTTCAAATTTAATACATGTAGGGATTTTGAGGCTCGGGTGTACTGCAACATTTTTACATCTGTGTTGTTGAGAGCCACCTGGGACTCAATTTTATTATACACCTTAGACATTCACTTATAAACATCCTCATAACATTCACATATAGGAACTTGCAGTGGGCACTATGGTTATGGGTGGCGGGATAACACTACTCTCGTCTCCTGTGCCTATGCTCACTCACAATGATGCACTTAGACAGTAAGGGCTTGGGTTAGAGTTGGGGTGGAGGAGAAACTGTCATTATGCCAGCCTTTGCTCCTTCTCTTTCTTTTTTTAATCGCACTTTACTACAACACACTTCAACAGCACATCTGGGGGCGGGGTGGGTGTGTCGGGGTCTAATGTTTTTTTGTTGTTGTTTTTTTTTTTAACCTCCTTGTTCCCTGACAGCCATTCTGGGGGTGGGGTCTGGTAAAGTGGCAGACCGTCAGGTGTTGTCCTGGGCTATGGGGGGGTTCGGGGCTTGTGGGTTTGCTGTGGGCGTGGCTGGTGCGGCGCACTCCCTGGGGTTGCTTGGGCTGAGGTGTCCTGTCCTGTCAGCTGAGCGCGGGTTGGGCCGGATCTTGGATGTCGGCTCCTCTCCACCCCAGAATGAATGGGCCTATCTCCTGGGTTTGGGTATGGGCTGCCCCATGTAGGGGGCAGGTACATGTCTTGGACCTGGGGAGTATAGAGTGCGTATCGGGCTTATGAATGGAATGTGTCATTATTATATGTCTTTGAGAGAGTGAGGGTGAGGATGAGGGTGGGTTTGTGTGATTGTATCCGTGTATGAATGTCTATTTGTCAGGCCGGTACTTAGAGTGCCCCCTCTTTGATACATCTGAGGCTACTTGGTGTCGTGCTCCTGCCACGTGGCCCCCTGGCGGGGTGTGCCCTTGCCTGCCGGCGTGCTTGGGGTCCTCGGTATCGGGGGTTGGGCACTTGGGCATATGTCGGCTCAGCCTGGTGGCTGCCTGGTGGGGCTCGTGTCCTCTGGTCCTGTCGGGCCTGGGCCTGAGAGGTGAGCGTCCCTGGTGCCCGGGCCTTGGCGCCTGGGCCTGGGGCTACGTCGGTGCAACGGGCTCCGGTGGGGTCCTGTGAGTTTGTCGTTGTTGCCCCCTGGGGGTCATTGTAGCCGTTTACGCATTGGCCAGCCCTCCCCGGCTCTCCCAGCTTCTAACCCGGGTTCGGCGTCTTCGCATTTACCTTTTCCGCCCGGGATCCACCCTTGTTCTGGAACCATCTTCACCGTGGTTCTATCGGGCCGAGCCCCGTACGGACCCAGTTTCACGTCATGTACTGCTCTCATTTGATTCGTTGTTTGCAGCAGGGGCGGGACTCATTCAAACAACCTCAGCGCGAGGGTTGAATTTCATTCAAATTTAACTACAGAAACGAGAAACCCCTAAAACAATTGTTAGCTGAATTAGTGTTTCTGAGTTAAATTTTTGTTAATAACTGATCACAAATCAGCTTATGTTACAACGTAAATAACACGAAGCGCACACCCATTTCCGCCTTTCAGCGCGACCTGAATGTCATTAAACAATAACTAATATTGTCTAACTGTTGCGCGCAGCCAGGGTTTTAAAATATAACGAATAATCTCTAACTTTTACGTGCAGCTAAAATGTTAAGAGGAGTGATTCCTATATGGGTAAGGTGGACACCTGAAAATCCAGTCCGCTGGTATAGCTCAAAGAGTTAATGCATTGTCGTTTTGACCCGGCGAAGCGGGTTCGCTTCCCGCCTGGGACAAAGTTATTTTACTTTTTTTTATTGGAGTAAATAAAAAGGAGTTTGTTAACCAAACAAACTCCTTTTTATTTAAAAGAAAATGTGAATAAAGAAAAAAAAAGTAAAATAACTTTGTCCCAGGCGGGAAGCGAACCCGCTTCGCCGGGTCAAAACGACAATGCATTAACTCTTTGAGCTATACCAGCGGACTGGATTTTCAGGTGTCCACCTTACCCATATAGGAATCACTCCTCTTAACATTTTAGCTGCACGTAAAAGTTAGAGATTATTCGTTATATTTTAAAACCCTGGCTGCGCGCAACAGTTAGACAATATTAGTTATTGTTTAATGACATTCAGGTCGCGCTGAAAGGCGGAAATGGGTGTGCGCTTCGTGTTATTTACGTTGTAACATAAGCTGATTTGTGATCAGTTATTAACAAAAATTTAACTCAGAAACACTAATATATATATATCCAGCTAACAATTTTTTTTTTGCCGAGTCTCCTCTCTTAAAACACGAACACTCCACCCACGTGAAGAGAGCACCCCACCCACTTCCAGAGAACTGCCCACCCACTTCAAGGCGGCTCTGCGGCAAATGCGTAATGAACGCGGGTGGCCCGGGCCATTGAGGGCTGGCCAATGCGTAAACGGCTTGTGTGTGGTCGCTGGTAGGGCTCTCCCGGTTCTCCCCTATGGTCAGATCTAGGGGGTGGGTGAGGGGTTCGTCCTGTTCGGGTGGCCCTGGGGGCTCTGAGCTCAGGGTCCTTCTTGGGGTCTTGGGCTCTGGTCCCCCCCTTTGTCTGCCACGGGTCTTGGGGGGCAGATCTCTGATGCTTCACGGTCACTATTGAATGTTCTATTAGAGAAACCTTATTCACTAATGCATGCTTACAACACACTAATAGATGCAGGGATGCATATGCAGGTATCGTATGTAGTTATGTAGATGGTATATGACTGAATGTGAATGTATATGTATGTATATATATTTATATATATATATATATATACATATATATATACATATATATATATATACAGTATATATATATATATATATATATATATTTTTTTTTTTTAAATAATAATCAACTGCAAAGTCATGAATGTTATGTGTCTTTTATGCATATGTGTTTTGTTGCTGTGTTCTGTCATGTACTTTGCAGGATTGCAGACAGCGGTTGGGTATGTTTGCCGTGCTCTTTTTGTGGATATTTGTTTTGTAGTTTTACTTTCTGTCTTTTCCTTTCTTTCTATTAAAAAAATTTATATTGGTGTGAAGAGGATGGCTGTGAGGTGAGAAGGGAGGCCATTTATAAAGGAATAAAATAAATAAATAAAATAAAAAATAAAATAAAGAGTTGTAACCCTCAGTCCTACATTCTTCACTTTCCTCTTCTCCCTCTGTCTCCTGACACGTTTCCCTCCCATTGGTCTTCGACTAACTGTAGCACAATTTCCGCCGGCACCCTGTTTGTCAACAGCACCGGTGGCGGGTGTTGTTAACCCGGGCCTCTATCAAACGGGTATGGTTTGGGACCAGTGTTGCCAGATTGGGCGGTTTACCGCCATTTGGGCGGTTTTCACTCTCTACTTAGTGGCTAAAAATAGCTTCGGGTGGGTGGTGATAATTTGGGCGGATTTGGAGTCAGATCGGCGGTTTCTGAGTTAACTATTAAATGAATTTCAAACAATCATTCATCATTATTTCATAGCAAAGCTCCTCTGACCTTTCTCCATCACTGATTGGCTATTGTCATCTGCCAGGGCGATCCCAACAGAGAACTGGTGAGGCAGTCCACCACTGGGACCTTGGAAATTCCCACAATACGAGGTTACTGGAACGCAGCATTAGTGGACGCCTCGTTGAGTGGGCTGGTCCGTAGCGGCGGTACGTCAGAGCGGCCGCCATATTGGATGTGGCAGAACTGCCGGTCAACTGATAGAAGGAAACGGACTGAACTTCATAAAGCACCGTTTTACAAAGTGTTTTATGCCTGTCATTCACACACACCGTGTGAATGACATTTGGACATATATTTGGAAAGCAAACATGCACCAAAGACAACATTTATAACTTTTAAAGTGATTAATAAAAATGTTTATTCCTTAAATGTTTAGGTTACAGTATAGGTAAACACTAATTTTGAGTGTTAACAACTAATAATGTGTGTAACACTATTACTGTGATGATAAATATAGAAATATTCATTAGTGAACATTTAATGTGTCTATAATAATCAGTTCCTGAAATGTGACATGTTGATTTTCTTAATAAAGAGCACCAATGATCACATTTAACTGGTTTTGATTAATCACATTGAACAAATAAACACCGATATATCTTTACAGGAGTTGGGGGTACTGTGTGTGTGTGTGATTTTATATATATATATATATACGACATTGCATTAACTCGTGGGCAGCACGGTGGCACAACTGGTAGAGCTGCTGCCTCTCAGCGAGAAGGTTGCCGGTTCAAATCCCGGTCCGGGGCCTTTCTGGGTGGAGTTTGCATGTTCTCCCCGTGCATGCGTGGGTTTCCTCCGGGTACTCCGGTTTCCTCCCACAGACCAAAAAACATGCTTGTTAGGCTGATTGGTGACTCTAAATTGACCCTAGGTGTGAGTGTGAGAGTGGATGGTTGTTTGGTGTGAGTGAGACAGGTCCCTCTTGTAAATGAGTCCCCGTGACTCAACGAGGCTAGCCTGTATAAATAAAGGTTGAATGAATATATANCGGGCAGCACGGTGGCACAACTGGTAGAGCTGCTGCCTCTCAGCGAGAAGGTTGCCGGTTCAAATCCCGGTCCGGGGGCCTTTCTGGGTGGAGTTTGCATGTTCTCCCCGTGCATGCGTGGGTTTCCTCCGGGTACTCCGGTTTCCTCCCACAGACCAAAAAACATGCATGTTAGGCTGATTGGTGACTCTAAATTGACCCTAGGTGTGAGTGAGAGAGTGGATGGTTGTTTGGTGTGAGTGAGACAGGTCCCTCTTGTAAATGAGTCCCCGTGACTCAACGAGGCTAGCCTGTATAAATAAAGGTTGAATATATATATATATATATATATATATATATATATATATATATATGAAGTGAACATGAGGGAGACCATATATTGTGTCTTTAAACACATATAGTGCCACCCAGATGTAACTAAAGGATTTTAACAGGGGTCAGTATTAAGCTGACCTCTTTATCCTTAATTAACTTACTTATTCAGATTGAATAGTAAATTCACGGATTCTTTTCTTTTTCAGTTTATTCAATATTTCTGTGATCTTTGTGATGGATAAATAACCATAGCCATTAAGTGACAGAAAACGGTGATTTTAGTTTCTTTCAAATTAATACGTCAGCACACTTAAATTTAACACAACAGACAAATATGATGTTAAATATTTAGTCTGAGGGCTCTTAGCTTAAAAATAGTTTCCAGCTTAGATTGAGAGAAAAAGATAGGAGGAAGATGGGAGATGGTTTAAAGGAAATTATCTTGAGCATGATACCAAAAGTGACACTTCCATCCGACTTCTGCTAAAATCCAGGTACGTTTTGTAAACAGCTCTTTACCTTTCGACGACGAGTCTGATAAAGAAATGACACCAGCCTTCAGATGCACAGAGTCCTTTAGTCCCAGCACGTCCAAAACTGGTTCTAGTTTACGTTTCAACGTCTCCTGGTTTCGCTTGGTCATCAGAGAATATGTCAGCTTCAGGCCTCTGACTTCAAGATAAACTTATTCCAGGAAGGAATAAACAAAGTTTTGAGCTTACGCTCGTTCGAAGTGGACCCATAACAACATGTTATCAGTCCCAGCTGGATGACGAGTCCTTAGCGCGTGACTGGTGGTCATTCAGCTCTTTGGGAAGGTTCACATCTCTTTTGAAGTTCCCAGCAACTCTGAAGCGTTCAGCAAAAGTTAGAACTTAAAAAGATCATGAGATGAGAGATGAGACTTGTGTCTCTTTCATTGGTCCGTGGACCAGTCGAGCAATTCACTTGCCGTTATCACGACCCAAGGTTACAGCCCGAGCAGAGGGAAATTGTTTAGGAAAAGACAGAGCAGCTGGAGCCCTTTCATGAAAAACAACAGATTAACTGTCTTCTGACTTTCTAAACAAAACCGTCCGGTCTCTGTGACCCGAGACTTCACCTTTAACACAGCAGTGAACACAGTTTAACTCTTACAGAATAACACAGCTTAAAAGCACACATCATGAAAATGACAAAAGTTATTCTTTTGATCACATCAGCCTAAAATCAAAGATAGAAATAGTCTCTTTTGGTGACTATATTTATCAGATTACAGCTAAATGAATGATCTTGTAGTAAATGTCTTGCTTTACTGAGAGGTCAGTAAAGGTCATCTCTGGAACAGTTCAAAAACCTTAGTTTGACCCTGGGTAGGTCCACTACATATATATAATTTTTTTTTGTAAATACAGAAGTAAAAAAAGAAAAAGTCTGTTGGATAAAAGAAGAAGCGTTTCTACAATTTTTTAACCCATCCAGAGGACCTAATTTAACTCTTATCCCCCCCCCCGCTTTGCTGTATGTGATGTGTCACGTGACACTTTCTGATTGGGCGGGTTTTCGGCGGTGTTTAACAGATTTTTGGGCTGGAAAACCTGGATTCTATCTGGCAACACTGTTTGGGACTACTGTATATCCAAAATGTTTGATATTGAAGAACTTTGAGTTTTTGCTAGCCTGGTTAAAACCACACCCTTGTCCTTCACTTCGCTTTGGACTAGGGTCAGGCATTCCTCCCATAGAAAACGATTTCTCCGGCAGATTTTTGAATGGACTAATCAGAGAACAGAAGGCAGAGTTTTGTTAGTTTAGCCTGGCGAGGCCAGGCTATTCAGATAAATTGCTCAGAAACCACTCGGTGGATATTTTTTCTGCCACCAGTGTGTAATTATATGTCTCTAATTTACTGACTGTTGGCCTAGATTAAACATTTGAGATAAAATTCGATTTTTTATCATTTATTTTCGTAGCGCACCCGAGGCTGTTTGGAAAATGTCAAACCGAAACTAGTTAAATCCAGCAGATTTGACCATTTCGTGAATTGATTTAGGAACTGTTAAGCTCAGGAGCACTTCTGATATAACGTCAGATAAGAAATATATTTTTTATCAGCTGAGAAATAATAGTTTTACCTTGTTTTTCATGAAAATTCCTTCGTGGCGGCAGCCATCTTGAATGACGACGTCAGTCGACGTCGTTCAAAACTCCGCCTTCTGCTCTCTGATTGCTCAGGAACACTTCTGATATAACGTCAGCTAAGAAATATATTTTTTATCAGCTGAGAAATAATAGTTTTACCTTGTTTTTCATGAAAATTCCTTCGTGGCGGCAGCCATCTTGAATGACGACGTCAGTCGACGTCGTTCAAAACTCCGCCTTCTGCTCTCTGATTGCTCAGGAACACTTCTGATATAACGTCAGCTAAGAAATATATTTTTTATCAGCTGAGAAATAATAGTTTTACCTTGTTTTTCATGAAAATTCCTTCGTGGCGGCAGCCATCTTGAATGACGACGTCAGTCGACGTCGTTCAAAACTCCGCCTTCTGCTCTCTGATTGGTCCGGTCAAAAATCGGCCGGAGAAATCGTTGTCTATGGGAGGAATCCCAGACTGTGCAGTGAAGGGAAATGAGAATTGAGCGGAGCTGTGCAGGAAGGCGAGGGCCAGGCTAAGTTTTTGCTAAATGAGAATTGATTTTTCCTTGCAACATCTTTGCAGACAGTGGTACAAAACACATTTTGATTTAATTGCTTTTAAAATCTGGTTCTTTTTTAATAAAAAGTGCATTCTTGGCCTAAAAATCTGCTGCCTGTTCGTTTTGATATCTCTTGTTAAGACTTTCAACTTCCATCCATCCATCCATTTTCTTCCGCTTATCCGGGGTCGGGTCGCGGGGGTAGCAGCCTAAGTAGGGAGGCCCAGACTTCCCTCTCCCCAGCCACTTGGAGCAGTTCCTCTGGGGGAATCCCAAGGCGTTCCCAGGCCAGCCGAGAAACATAGTCCCTCCAGCGTATCCTGGGTCTTCCTCTGGGTCTCCTCCCGGTGGGACATGCCCGGAACACCTCACCAGGGAGGCGTCCAGGAGGCATCCTAACCAGATGCCCGAGCCACCTCAACTGGCTCCTCTCGATGTGGAGAAGCAGCGGCTCTACTCCGAGTCCCTCCCGGATGACTGAGCTTCTCACCCTATCTCTAAGGGAGAGTCCAGCCACCCTGCGGAGAAAACTCATTTCAGCCGCTTGTATCCGAGATCTTGTTCTTTCGGTCATAACCCAAAGCTCATGACCATAGATGAGGGTGGGAACGTAGATCGATCGGTAAATTGAGAGCTTTGCCTTTTGACTCAGCTCTCTCTTCACCACGACAGACCGGTACAGCGCCCGCTTCACTGCGGACGCTGCACCTATCCGCCTATCGATCTCACGCTCCAGTTTTCCCTCATTCGTGAACAAGATCCCGAGATACTTAAACTCCTCCACTTGGGTAAGGACCTCCTCCCCGACCCGGAGAGGGCACGCTACCCTTTTCCGGCTCAAGACCATGGCCTCGGATTTGGAGGAACTGATCCTCATCCCGGCCGCATCACATTCAGCTGCAAACCGCTCCAGCGAAAGCTGTAGATCACGAGCTGATGAAGCCAATAGGACCACATCATCTGCAAAAAACAGAGAAGCGATTCTAAGGCCACCAAAACGGATCCTCTCAACACCTTGGCTGCGCCTAGAAATTCTGTCCATAAAAGTTATGAACAGAATCGGTGACAAAGGGCAACCTTGGCGGAGTCCAACTCTCACCGGAAACGAGCCTGACTTACTGCCGGCAATGCGGACCAAGCTCTGACACCGGTCGTACAGGGACCTAACAGCCCATATCAATGGGCCTGGTACCCCATACTCCCGGAGTACCCGCCACAGAACCCCCCGAGGGACGCGGTCGAATGCCTTTTCCAAGTCTACAAAGCACATGTAAACTGGTTGGGCAAACTCCCACGCACCCTCCAGGACCCTGTTGAGGGTGTAGAGCTGGTCTAGTGTTCCACGACCAGGACGAAAACCACACTGCTCCTCCTGAATCCGAGGTTCGACTATCCGACGGACCCTCCTCTCCAGAACCCCTGAATAGACCTTACCAGGGAGGCTTAAGAGTGTGATCCCTCTATAGTTGGAACACACCCTACGGTCCCCCTTTTTGAATAGGGGAACCACCACCCCAGTCTGCCAATCCAAGGGAACTGCCCCCGATGTCCACGCGATATTGCAGAGTCGCGTAAGCCAACACAACCCCACAACATCCAGAGCCCTAAGGAACTCAGGACGAATCTCATCCACCCCCGGAGCCTTGCCACCGCGGAGCTTTTTAACCACCTCGGCGACCTCAGCACCAGAGATTGGAGAGCCCGACCCAAAGTCCCCAGGCTCCGCTTCCTCAGTGGAAGACGTGCCAGTAGGATTGAGGAGGTCTTCGAAGTATTCCGCCCACCGACTCACAACATCCCGAGTTGA
>JBBPBX010018522.1:23764-35446 GCA_038048925.1 Garcialebias charrua | reverse complement strand
GGAATAATGTTATTGCCTGTGTGTGTGTGTGTGTGTGGGGGGGGGGGGGTTGCTAAAAGTAATCCTTGTATATCCAGTAGCACCCAGTTACACTTTAGAGTCAACTCTGGCTGCCATGGCTAACAGACCTTAAAATACATACCGGTAAAAACTTTTTTTTAATTAAAAGTGTACTATTACTTAGTTAAGATAACTATGCCCATCTGTTAGCAAAATATCTGATTTACAGGCTGAATCTTAATGAAACTTCCAAGGAAAAAATATTAAATGTACATCAATAACTGATTAACTTTAGGACTCATTACAATTCAAACTAGCAGATAATCAGCATTAGCCAACACAAAATGGTTTTAGTAACACAGTCAATTTTACAATTACAGTATTAAATTTAAAATTGACGTGGTAGTAAATTAGAAATGTTGACAATACATACATTGTAACACCACTACTTGAAATTGGATGTAACTTTACATTAAAACTTGCCACTAAAGAGCTCAAGCGGGTGTATCTCTTGTGCCGGTCCTAGGCCTTAGTAAATGGTGAGGGTTGTGTCAGGAAAGGGATCCAACGTAAAACACTTTTGCCAAAACTAATATGTGTGTTCATTTAAGAGACACCATACTGAGTCGGTTAAAGCCCAGGTTAACGATGACCACCACCGGTGCTGTTGACAAACAGGCTGCCGGATGAAATTGTGCTACTGTCAGTCGAAAACCACGAGGAAAGAAATTTGTCAGGAAACAGAGGAAGAAGAGGAAATTGAAGAATGTAGGACTGAGGGTAGAAACTCTAAATGTGGGGACAATGGCCCTCATGCACGAACCGTTCTTACGCACAGATTTCTGCTTAAACTGTGCGTACGAGTGATTTAGGATCATTTGTGGCATCCAACAATGTTTTCGTATCCTAGGATTCTTTTCAGATACGAACTAAATTTACGTGTGGTCCCGACCTGTCGTATATTTTACGAGGAGTCGGTCTGCTGTCATCCAGACGGTCTTTTCTCCACTAATAACTTTATATTTTGAGTTTAAAAACAATTAAATGCAACCACACATATTGGTTTAATTAAAGCGGCTTCAACACCCCCCCCCCCCACGTCCACCACCGTGCGCCACCCGCGCGTGACCCCCCGCGCCACTCATGTCGACCACCTGTGCCACGCAACGCGCCCCGCGCAACCATGCCACGCGCCACTGTCGACACACACACACACACACACACACAGCGCCGCTGCAGAGACAGGGGAGAAAAAAGCGAAACCAGCTTATTCAGTCGTTTCATGTCATTTTTTATTTAAGCTGCCTGTTGACTGCGGGCGCACTGTCATCTGTGTTCTGAGTGTGGATCATCGCGCGTCTTGCAGTCTCGCAGACTGACCATCCTGTCCGTGCTGCGGCGAGACGTTTGTTTGAAGCCATTTTCAGATCAAACCATTTATTCTTGATTTCTGATACTGTACGACCCACGGGACACACAGTATATGCACTACAATATTAATATGAAGTTAACTGTAGTTTCGAGACATTTTAAAATGCTTCTGTTCAAAAACACATCCGACACTTGCGGGGGGTGGGGGGTAGCGGTGCGCTCTTCTGAATAAGTGAAACTAAATGTAACACAGTACACTAAAATTAGAGATATTTGACCATCCGACACCTGCGGGGGGGTGGGGGTGGGGGGGTAGCCACAGCGCCACTGAGAGCAGAACTCCGAACGCGTGAAGTTCTCCTTTTACTTCTTGAGTTTGAATGAATGGACACTTCCTGCTGTCAGAAGGCAGGAAGCGTGGCCTTATATGGTGTTTTGAGGGGTGGAAATTATGTAAATTACCTTCACGCGAGCACGCGCAGGTGAGTAGAACAGGTGGAATTCATCACCTTTAAGCAGCCCGTTTACACACTTTTCCTGTGGATAGAAGACTTTGTTGGTTCTGACGTGGCATGTTCGTACGAACATGCCACGTCAGATTCAACAAACTCTTCTATCCTCAGGAAAAGTGTGTAAATGAGCTGTGCAAATATGATGAATTGCACCTGTTCTATCCACCTGCTCGTGCACGCGGAGAGGTCATTTTCATAATTCCCACCCCTCAAAACACCATATAAGTCTACGTTTCCTGCCTCAGAGAGCAGGACGTGTCCATTCATAAAATGACAGCGAGAAGTAAAAAGAAGAACTTTACGCGTTCGGAGATTGAAGTTCTGCTCTCAGAGTAAATAACTAACTAACTAAATAAATAAATCTGTAATTTTTAGCAGCGTCAGCTGTGAATCTGCTTTAAAGCCGAGGACCCACTCAAACGTGCGGCGCGCACGGACCATCCCCGGGGCACGGGGGGTGGGCCCGGGCGCGACGTGCGGGAGGCGCACGGGGGTCGACGTGGGGCGCTCGGCGATCCTCGGCACGCGGCCGGCCCACGGAACTTTGTACCCAGCGGCGTGGCGGTCCTGCTCGGCCGTCCCGCCGCGGCCCCCGAGTACCCGCGTACTCGTCCGCGACCCGTCCGGGCCGCGGCGGTGGGTGTGAAGCCGCTTTATTTTAATTTAACCAATTTAACCAATTTGTGTCGTTGCAGTTAATATTATAATATTATAAATCTGTAATTTTTAGCAGCGTCAGCTGTGACTCTGCTTTAAAGCCGAGGAATGAAATGTGCTGTAATGTCATGTCTCCCGTGGGTTGTACAGTCACAGAAATAAAAATCGTATTTATCTCTCCAGCCCTGCTCTGGTTTTTCTTTGGTCAAATATTTTTAATTTTAGTGTAAACAACTGTGTTACATTATAGTTTCATTTATTCAGAAGAGCTGTCGCGCACCGCTACCCCCCACCCCCCACATGCAAGTGTCCGATGTGTTTTTGAACAAAAGCATTTTAAAATGTCTCGAAACTTCAATTAACTTCATATTAATATTGTAGTGCTATACAACAAAATTAATAGCTGCTTTATTTTAATTTAACCAATTTGTGTCGTTGCATTTATCCATCCATCCATCCATTTTCTTCCGCTTATCCGGGGTCGGGTCGCATTTAATATTATAATTCTAATTCAAACAGAACAGCCTCTTTTCAACATAATTATAGATTGTGATTCATTTTCAACTCAAAATATCTTCAAACTAATGAAATATAAAGTTATTAGTGGAGAAAATCCGTCTGGATAACAGCAGACGGACTGCTCGTAAAATATACGACAGGTCTGGACCACACGTAAATTTTGTTTCGTATCTGAAAAAAATCTTACAATACGAAAACATTGTTGAATGCCACAAATGCTCCTAAATCACTCGTATGCACACTTTAAGAACAAATCTGTGCGTACGAACGGTTCTTGCATGAGGCCCAATGACAGACATAGGTAGAGAGCTGGCTGACATGATGCAGAGAAGAAAGGTAGATGTTTTATGTGTCCAAGAGACCAAGTGGAAGGGCAGCAAGGCCCGCAGCATTGGAGCAGGGTTCAAACTGTTTTACCATGGTGTGGATAGAAAGAGAAATGGAGTAGGGGTGGTCCTGAAGGAGGAGTTGACAAAGAATGTAGTAGAGGTGAAGAGAGTGTCAGATAGGGTGATGCACCTGAATGTAGAAGTAGAAGGTCTGATGCTAAACATCGTCAGTGGTTATGCTCCACAGGTTGGATGAGATATAGAGGAGAAAGATACATTTTGGAAAGATCTGGATGAAGTGATGGAGAGTATTCCAGTGGAGGAGAGAGTAGTGATCAGAGCAGACCAGAATGGACATGTTGGTGAAAGAAACAGAGGGGATGAGGAAGTTATGGGTAGGTTTGGTGTCAAGGAAAGAAACCAAGAAGGACCAAGAGAATGGAAATGGCTGTAGTTAACCCTTATTTCAAAAGAGGGAGGATTGACCTATAAGAGTGGGGGAAGGAGTACGCATATATTGGGGACTGTAAAGTTCTGCAGGGGAGAGTGTGGCCAGACAGCATCAGATGGTTGTGTGTAGAAGTGTTGCGAAGAAGAGAAAAACAGTCAAATCAGAGAAGAAGACCAAATGGTAGAAGATGAAGAAGGAAGAATGTTGTGAGAAATTCAGAGATGAGCTGTTAAAGGCTCTGGGTGGTAAGAAAGAGCTTCCAAGTGACTGGGCTACTTCAGCAACAGTAATTAGAGAGACAGGTAGGAAGGTAGCCTACTTGGTGTGTCATCTGGACAGAGAATGGATGATAAGGAAACCTGGTGGTGGAATATTGAAGTGCAGGACGCCATTCAAAGAAAGAGATTAGCCAAGAAGAAATATGACAGTGAGAGGACTGAAGAGAGGAGACAGGAATATAAGGAGATGCAACGTAGAGCAAAGAGTGAGGTGGCAAAGGCAAAGCAGAGGGCGTATAATGAGTTGTTTGGGAGGCTGGACAGTAAAGAGGGAGATAAGGACTTGTACGGATCTGCGAGACAGAGATAATATAACACTTTTTGCAAGGGTTGACCTAAACAGTTACAACTCTGTTATTTCTTACCATATTATGTTCTTATTCTAAAACTCAGGTAGGAATGACGGCAGGCAACATAGGCATTTAGTTTGCTTATTTATTTCTCATTTTCCACTGACAAAAATAAATAAATAAATAAATCACCTTGTTAAAATAAATAGGTATATAAAGCAAATAGAAGTGAGAAATAACCCAATCAAGACCTCATAAAGATGTTGTTTCTGTATGTTTGTGACCTGGTGAAGGAATATGTATGAAGGCACAGATTGTTTCTTTGCATTATGCATGGTGGGCGGATTGGAAAAGGAACACTGCTCTTTTCTCCAATGATTGCAGCAACGTTTGAGATCAGACAGAATACTGTATATAAAGCAGATATATCAGCTTCAGTAGCTATGTAGATGTCTATTTTGCTTGACATCATAGACCCAAGTCTTAGAATTAGTTTACCAACAAATCTAATGCACTTATTGCATAAATTCTGAATGCTAGGAAACACCTTGTAACGCTGCATTCCTCCACTCCACTGACTACAGTGACAATATTTACATGAATGCTCCTGCAAGCACTTTGCAGATGTCGGATGCTGTGTATCATTTATTTAATTATTTATTTATTTTATTTATTCATTTCAGTTTTTTTTTTTCATCATGGTGCACTAAGATTCATAACAGGCTGTAACTACTGTACCCACCAGTGCACCCTGTTTTCACTAGTTAACTGGACATCATTAACTTCATGCCAACTTTCCCACTGGTACGTTTTCATCTTTAAAACACTTCTTGGTCTGCTGCCTTCATACATCTCCTTCTACATGTCATTGCATGAGTGCAGCTACAGCGTGCGCTCTCAGGACATTATTACTTTCAGTGTTCCCTCAGTGAGGACTGAATTAGGCAAAAAGGGTCTTTTCCACTCCTGTTTCCTGGAATATCTTGCAAAAAGATCTGAAGCTCTCGACCTTGACCTCTGTAAGTGGCTTCAAACATCTGCTAAGTTCTGGGAAAAACCAATGCAGACATGTTCCTGTTTTTAATATTCTACGTCGCTTTACAATGTAGCTGTTTTTGTTTTGTTTTTGATCATTTTCTTTCATTTATTTTTCCCAATTAAAATGCTTTCTTTTATGATTGTATACTCTTGTCATCTTTTTTTTTTCTTTTTTGGTTAAAATCAGGTCTCTATTGTAAATGAGTCTTCGACACACAATGAGACTAACCTGCAAAGGTTGATTGTAAATGTAAATTAGAATTTCATTAAAAAAATAAAATAAAAAAGTTTACAAAAAAAACAAAACAATCACAACAAACTGCACTTCTGTTTTGTAGTTGAAGATGTGTTGCTCCCCATCCATGTGACTTTCTCATTTCACAAAAGTCTGGAGAGCGTGGGGTTCACACAGCAGAGCCAGCTCTTCTGGACCAGACTCGGCTGGGCACCTACACCTTGAATAGAAGGAACACTTTTTTGGAGGATCCAGAAGTTCCTCTTTTTGGACAGCGAAGAAAAATGGTTTTTTCGTTGATGGTTTGGCAGAAAATGTTTTGCACCTTTTCACCTTTTCAACTCGTCACAGCTGCTCAAACCATAAATGAAATTTCCAAACAAATACAACTCCAATGAAGTGGAAACAAAATTTAAAAAAAAAATTAAATTAAAAATTTCCAATGAAATAAGATTTATTGTCAATAATCCTTGTTGTAAAAAATAAACAACTGTCCAAACAAAAAAAAAACGTTACTTTTTATACTGT
This sequence comes from Garcialebias charrua, assembly GCA_038048925.1. Taxonomy (NCBI): domain Eukaryota; kingdom Metazoa; phylum Chordata; class Actinopteri; order Cyprinodontiformes; family Rivulidae; genus Garcialebias; species Garcialebias charrua. Next base: position 29,238 of record JBBPBX010018522.1, on the reverse strand, counting down.
TTCAAAAATAATAACAACTAGGACAGATGCTCAGATGCACTTATAGTGTGTTTTGTAAGATAGAAACTGTGGCTGTAAACACTGTGTAGGTAGTTAAATAAGCTTGTTTTTGTTTTTTTGTAGTGCTCTACAAATGTCAAGCTGTGTTTTTCACTGTAAATATTTGAAGTCAGTGATGACTGCTAAATGCTGGTTTGACATTGGCCCTTTGAGCCACTGGAAAGGGTTTCTTTCTTTCACAGTCACAGTTCTGCGCACACACACACACACACACACATTTGAGGTTTAAAATTAAGTTTTCTGAATCATAAAGCCTGACAATGAATTGAACACAACTCATTAAGCAACCATAATTAGACGATACCAGCGTGCACTTTTCATTCCTCTATAGATTTTGTGCACAACCCTCCACCACCTGCAGCATGGGGTCTTTCTATGAGGGCTGCCTCACATCTATTCCTGCACACTTAACGAACCTGAAAGATTCCTCTTTGAGTAACATTTTCCACCCGTTGTGTCTCTGATTTGTTTGTGTTTCGTGTTGATCTAAACTTCTCTGTCTTTACGGGTTTGTTTTGGCTCTTTAAAATATAAAAACAAGTTATTCTAAGTCCTAGATGACAAATAAAATACTTTGATATCCTTCTTCACACCTAATGCAATCACCCCCCTCATCACACCCCATGTTTCCCATGCCAGACCATATCTTATACAGTTATATGCAGCTAGATTGCACAGTGATGGATTTTTAAATTGTCTTTCTGCAATAAGTGTTTTCTATCGTCCGGAAGAGATTATACAGATGAGCTACAGCTGTGGTAAGCTCTACAAGCTTCTAGGCATGAGAACCTACTGTTACAGTCACCTGGACTCTTCCATGATGGGATTTTCTACATACAGTATATGTCACCTGCACTTTTTCAGGTCATGACAATGATTATAAACGGTCCATCATAGTTGCCTCATGCAGGAAAGCGTTACAACTCTAAACAAACTTAACTTGGTTACTTTAATCATCCATTCATCCATTTTCTTCTGCTTGAACCAAAGTCGAGTCGCGGGGGCAGCAGCAGGAGCAGGGAGGTCCAGACATCTCTTTCCACAGCCACCTCTTCCAGCTCTTCTGGGAGGACCGATCCAAGGCGTTCCCAGGCCAACCGAGAGATATAGTCTCTCCAACGTGTCCTGGGTCTTCCCCAGGGTCTCCTCCCTGTCAGACATGCCCGAAGCACCTCCGGAGGCGCCAGGGAGCCTTATGCCGGGTACCGACCAAACGCGCTTCGGGCAGCGGAAGCGGCCGGTTTACATTGAAAGTCTATGTGGAGACGCGTCGAGACGCGTCGAATCGTGAAGCGGCGCTTTTTGAGTGTTTGAAGCGGTGCGGCAGCGCGCGGCAGTTCATTTCCGCGCACGCGACGCAGCCGAAGCGTCGAGCAACGTCGAGCCGCCAAAGTTCGCCTAGTTGACCTTTGGCTGCTCAACGCTGCTCGACGCGTCGCAGCAACCAATTGGGAGAGACTCTGCTATGTGATGACGCAACGACAACTGGACTTTTTTTGGACTTTTTAAACTTACCCCATCGAGCCTCCATGAAGAAACCAGCCTCCGGTAAGAAACTTGGCATTTTTACAGTTGCTGCTGTCCGCTCGAGCGTACGATCACCCCAAACATAAAAAAACGTTTTAATCTCAACAAAGGCTTTTGGAGCTGCAGTTCGGCTCGTAGAAAACCCACTCAAGTAGTAACGAGGCTCACGTACAGCTGATTTCATCTGTCCAGTGTGCATGAAACGAACGACAGGAGCCAGACCCCCTCCTCTGCCTCCTCCCAATGCGCGTCATCAGACGTGTCTTCAGTGGCTTCAGTGTGAACAGTGACAAGCAGCCAAAAGGGGACGGCAGGAGCGTTTTGACGCGTTTGGTCGGTACTCGGCATTACCAGATACCTGAACCATCTCAACTGGTTCTTCTCAATGTGGAGGAGCAGCTGTTCTACTCTGAGTCTCTACCAGATAATTGAACTTCTCACTATCTCTAAGGGAGAGCATAGCTACCCTGCGGAGAAAACTCATTTCAACTGCCTGTATCCACAATCTCATTATTTTGGTCACTACCTAGAGTTCATGACCATAGGTGAGGGTAGGAACGTAGACTGACCGGTAAACAGAGAGCTTTGCCTTACAGCTCAGCTCCCCCTTTACCATTATGGACTGGTACAGAGCATGCAATACTTCAGACGCTGCACCAATCCATCTGTCAATCTCATGCTCCATTCCAGAGACACTTAGATTCCTCCACTTGAAGTTGAACCTGGACCTAAAGAGAGCAATCCACCCTTTTCCGGTTGAGGACCATGGCCTCAGATTTGAAGGTGCTGATTCTCATCCCAGCCACTTTACACTCAACTGCGAACTGCTTCAGTGAGAGCTGAAGATCACGGCACGATGACGCCAAACAGGATTACATCATCTGCAAATAGGAGAGATGGAATTCTGAGGCCACCGAACTGGAATCTTTTTAACCATCAAGAACCTAAAATGGCCAAAAACTGTGAAAGAATTATGCAAACATGACCAGAATGATGAAACGTGTGGAAGAGAACATGGAAAAGACAAAGATCTCTTCTCTTTAGGGAACTCCTCTTAGCAGTTAGCTCCAATGGTGAAAAGTTAAGGAGTGTCTCTGGAAAAGCTTAACAGTGATTAGGACTAAGCAGGAAAGTGAAGCTCATCAGTGAGAAGGATGACTAGTAAGCTCTGCAGGAGGAAGCTGGCAGGGGAATCACTGACAGCTCAAAGGAGAGAGGTTAGGGCTGGCTGAAGAAGACTTTTTGTGAAAAGCTTTGGAAGCTAACCAAACCTGACTTGACTTGGTTATTTTAGTTTTAGTTCCACCATCAGCGCTGATCAGCAAAAAATAGCTGCTACCTTTCACAAAATACTTCTGAGTTTTAGCTTAATTATTTGTAAATACATTTTAAAAAGTACACTTATAAATAGAGAGACGAAAGAATCTGAAACTGAATTTTTAAAGTTTAAACAAACAGAACAAAAGCTAAAACTAATAAAACCATTGCGAACCAGCTAAGCCTGCACAACAGTAGCTAAAAGCTGAACATTAAAGGAAACACGTTGAAGTTGATTTCAAAATGAGCAACAATTTTAAACGTTTTTAAGAGTTCCCATACATTTAAAAAATGATAAAAATATCTATAAGATGAAAAATTTCAAAACATATAACGGTTAAAACAATAAATTGCAATGCCCTAAAAATTATATGAAGCTTATTTTGCAAATGGCTGAAATAACTTAAATATGCTGCCAACGTTGCAGTCCAAAACATGTAATGACAAACAGGAAAACAACAGTGTGAATGCTGACTCAGCATTGAGTCAATAATGGTATTAAATTTGATAAGAACAGGTGAAAATGACACGATGCATAACACTGTAGAACTGAAAAATCATGTGCTTTTTATGATTTTTATTGCAGGTTGTTATAATTTATCTACCAATGCATAATTTAACAGTTTTGATTTTATATTGCATTAACAGATGACAAAAAATGTGTGTGTTACATGATAATAATCCGCACTCATTTAACAATCAATTTTTATTTTCTCTATTGTCTCCCTGCAATGGCACAGCATGTTTACCTAAAAATCATGCAGAAGATTGTCAAATGCATTCAGCGTGTAAGCTTCTAATGCTAAAAGATTTTGTTTTCCATTCTTGTTTGGATTTGCTGACCTCAGCCACGGTTCATTTATTAAAGCACACATTGAACATACTAGCTGCACCATCGTTTGAATGGATGTTGAATACTGAATACGTTCTCGCTCCCTGTTCCTTCGATGACAGCATATCACTTTGACAGAAAGATGAATGAGCTGTCTCATTTTCATTTTGATGAAAACAGATGGAAAGCCTCAGCACCAGCATAAACATTGTTTCCACAGCTTGAGCTCGTACCTTCAACTTCACAATTACCCAACCTTGAACCCATACAGTAAATATTTAGCTTATCTCTTTGCCCAAAAACACTAGAAAATACTCACGAAACAATATTTTTCCAAGTGTAGTTTGCCTTCCTTTTTTATTCTGACATGCATACACACACTTGCTCCCAGCTGCTTTGAACTTGAGATACTCAGCACTGACATGATTTGAAATGCTAATGTAGGACGTCATGCGTTTCCATCATAACGAGTTACTTAACACTTAACCTCTTCCATTTCTATTGACACCACTGATACATCCAAGGGCAAGGGTTTTCTTGTCTCTCCTAACTTAATATCCCATGTTTTCCAGCGTATAAGTCACTCTGGTGTATAAGTCGCATCAGTCCAAAAAAAAAAGCATAATGAAGAGGGAACATAAGTCGCTTTGGCATATAAGTTGCGCTTATTATGCGTCACTGCTGATCCCCGGGAAATGTGGGCCGGTGTCGTACCAAAAATCGATTGACTGCCAAAAATCGATTGGCAGCCGCAGGAGTGCACACGGGAATCAGAATCAGCTTTATTGTCATTGCACCGAGATACAATGAGAACATGAACGTACAGCCATCCAAAAGATGGACAGAGTGCACGAAGCTGCTGCTATAAAGCGCGGCCTTCTTATTATTATTCAGAATACATTTGCAGAATACATTTTTTTAGATAGAAAAAGGCACAAATCCATGAGGAGAGGGGTAGTGGCATTACAAAAAAGATCTCTTCACACCTTGTCCTTATAGAGCAAGATTTAAGACATAAAAAAAACTGCCAGCTAAAGCAAATTTATGAAATCGTACATATGCATTTACTAACGAGGCGGTCCATGAAGCTCTAGACCAGGGGTCACCAAACTTTTTGAGACTGAGAGCTACTTCAGTGGGACCGAGAGACACGAAGGGCTGCTTGTTTGATACAAACAAATTTGCACGGCTCACCTTTAATTATAGTATTAATAATAGTAAATTTACACACTGGGGCAGGGGGGACAGACAAAGCTTTTCCTTAGTTTACACATTTCCCAGGAGAAATTGATAAGTTGGCCTGTTCCGAGGCCAGTAGGGGAGAGATTCAGATAACCACAATTGTTTATTTAACCAGGCAGACTATTTTCCGTCAGCCTTGAGTCTGTACTGATAACTTTCCAAGGTCCGAAATGTCCAGATTAGGGTGCATTCCACCGGTCCTTGTTTACAAGCCTCTTCAAGATGGTGTTTTCATGCTGACGAGTCCCAAAGCCGCAGGTGGCATGCGATTCAAAACACTTCCAACTTAAGGTTTTGTTGTAAATCAGCTGATTCTGAATCATCCAGCACGAACCAGCCTTCACATAGACAGCAGCTTATCGAGGTCCAAATTAGCTGCAGCCATTTTCTTTGTATGTTGATAAGCCAGGATCCAGACTATTCCAAAAACAGGAAACCTGTTTTTATAAATCCAATAATAGACTATTTCAGCATCCTCGGTCGATAGCAGAGGTAG
>JBBPBX010018522.1:0-15115 GCA_038048925.1 Garcialebias charrua | reverse complement strand
TTATTATTATTATTATTATTTTATATATATATATATATATTTATATATATATATATATATTATTTTTTTTTTTTTTTTTTAAGAGAGAAAGAAAGAAAAGAGAAAGTAAGGCAACAAATCAACAATTATCAACCAAAAGAGCACAAGGCAAACACACCCAACCTCCGTCCACAATCCTGCAAAGCACATGACAGAACACAACAATGGAACATACATGCATAAAGACTAATAATATTCATGAGCTTGCAGTAGAATTCTATAAATACACATACCCATATCTACAACTATACAGTATATATAGGGCAACACGCTTGCAGTAGAATTCTATAAATACACATACCCATATCTACAACTATACAGTATATATAGGGCAACACGGTGGCACAACTGGTAGAGCTGCTGCCTCTCAGTGAGAAGGTTGCCGGTTCAAATCCCGGTCCGGGGCCTTTCTGGGTGGAGTTTGCATGTTCTCCCCGTGCATGCGTGGGTTTCCTCCGGGTACTCCGGTTTCCTCCCACAGACCAAAAAACATGCTTGTTAGGCTGATTGGTGACTCTAAATTGACCCTAGGTGTGAGTGTGAGAGTGGATGGTTGTTTGGTGTGAGTGAGACAGGTCCCTCTTGTAAATGAGTCCCCGTGACTCAACGAGGCTAGCCTGTATAAATAAAGGTTGAATGAATGAATGAATAAAAATATATATACAGTAGTATACATACATATACTTTTATATTCATTTATATATATATACCCATCTACATATCTACAGATATATATATACAGTAGTATACATACATATACTTTTATATTCATTTATATACCCATCTACATATCTGCATATATATATATATATATATATATATATATTATATATACATCCCTGCATCCATTTGTGTGTGGTTGTGAGCATGCATAAGTGTATAAGGTTCCTCCAATAGAACATTTAGTAGCGACTGTGAAGCATCAGAGATCCGTCCCCCCAAAGCCCGAGGCAGACGAAGGAGCGATCAAAGCCCAAGACCCCAGGAAGGACCCCGAGCCCAGAGTCCCCAGGACTGCCCGAACAGGACGAGCCACTAGCCCACTCCCCAGATCCTACCAAGGGGAAGAACCGGACGAACCCCTACCAGCGACCACATACAATGACCCCCCGGTGTCGCCCGCGACAAATTCACAGGCCCCCGCCGGAGCCCGCCGCGCCGACGTAGCCCCAGGGCCGGTCACCGAGGCTCGGGCACCGGGGACGCCCACCCCTCGGGCCCAGACCCGACCGGACCAGAGGGCACGAGCCCCACCAGGCAGCCACCAGGCCGAGCCGACAAACGCCCAAGCGCCCAACCCCAGATAGTGAGGGCCCCAAGCACGCCCGCAGGCAAGGGAACACCTACCAGGGGGGGCCACGTGGCAGGAGCGCGACACTAAGTAGCCTCGGAAGTATCAGAGAGGGGGCAGTCCAAAACCCAGCCTGACACTTAAACATTCATACACAGATATGCAGAAGCTCGTCGATTTTGCCGCGGAGTGACTGCACGTTTGCCAGCATGATGGTTGGAAGCGGCATACGAGCGAGACCCCCCCGCTTTAGCCTCTGCCGAACGCCGCCACGTCTTCCTCGCTTCCTTCCGCCTGGCTGCTTCTGCTCCCAGCGCCGGTCTCCAGCTGAGGTCCCTGTCCGGAGGATGTCTGCTGGAAAAACTGCAGAGGGTTCCACAGCGCCCGCTCCAGAGTCCCGCATAAGGAGCAGAAACTCCCGGCCATACTGCAGCCGCGTCTGGTCCACACAGAGTCCGGCAAAAAATTGACAAAAAAGTGCGAAAAGCACCAGAACATAAAAAACAAAAGGATAGTCCATGGTTATTCCAACCACCGTATGCAGGAAAGAGAAATAAAATTAAAATACAAAGAAAATTATCAGCAAACATTCACAGCACACGCCCTACTGCTGCGTGTCGCCATAACCAGCGCCAAGTTACAACATTTATTTATATATTTAATTACTATCGCATTCTGAAAAGAATTAGGACATTTTCCTTCTTATTAATAACTTTTGATACTTGTAAATGAACTGGATAGGAATTTTGTTTTTACTATTTTAAACTACAAAAACGTTTATCATTTCTAAGAGATATGTAACTAAAATATAATAACTCTGGCTATGAAATTGTATTAAATATGAGAAAATATGAGATAGTTCCTTTGTTTCCTTCAAAGAAGTCTTGATATCAACAAATGTGCTGCAGTGCTGTTTTCTCTAGCAGGTTTGCACTGAGCAGAGAACACCTGCAAGGTACTCTTGCCTTTCATATCACCTACCAACATAAAGTTGAGTTTTAAATAATTAATGCTGGACTTCTTCTTCAATTAAAATTTAAATTGGTATGTGTGTAGCCAGTTTTCAAGACTGTGAACAGATGATAGCCAAAGGTAAAATAAAGTTAAAAAAACTTGAAGGCACTTTGTTGCAGAATTATCTTGAATTTTATTTTTTATTTTTGTCAACAGTGATAATAGTAAAGTTCAGCTTGAGATTGTATAATCAAAATATCTTGCTAACAATTTGCCTTAATCAACCAAAATTTACATTTATGTTAAACTTTGGTTCCTGCAAAACCTATACTGTATTGCCTAAACTTGGTGTGTTTTTGTTGTTTTATTGTTGTTTTATGCAGCAATACCAATTTAATGTTCCTTTTTCAACCTCAAACTATCGTTAAGTTAGCAAATAAACGTACCGGTAGACAAAATGTTTTTGTAACAGGTTTTGTTTATAAAATAGTTTATTGATTTCACTCTGATTGAATTGTATTTGCCAGACCAAGTGTCACATGCTCTCACTGATAGGATCTGAGTTATGAGAAGCACCATGTTGTATTTTTTGGGACCAGCATCTGCAAATTAGAGATCTGAGGTTTAAAGTCCATCTACTTTCCCACACATAATGGCAGGTCACGTGACTTTTAAACAAGATATAACTAAACAGCTAAACAAATAAAGAAAATATGAACAAGCAACATCAAGGTAAGAACAACACAAATCAACAAGAGGCAGACTTGGAAAAAATTGTCAGAAGTGATTTTTATTTATTTGTTTGTTTGTTTGTTTGTTTGTTTGTTTGTTTTAACAAAAGCAATGTTTCATTGACTTACATGGCAGGAACGAACATGACAAAACTTGTACTAGCACTACAGGAAAACTGTTTCCATTCAACGTTTAGGTTCTGGTCAGAAGTCTAGATACAATCTATGAGTTGAACTACTTCTTGATTTGATTTTTAGGCAGACCAAAAAAATGTTAGACATTTGTTTTCTGACCTGAATAATTTAAGTTGATAAATATATTGTGTAATATGTAGGCTGTAAGATAATGACTAGTACGTTAAGAGTGGTTTGTCTTTTTTCCTTTCAACATTATTGTTTTCTAAAAACATCCAAGCCATCCAGTGTTATTAAACCAATTAAAACATTATATAATAAACCAAAAGCTAAAATAAAAATAAATGGTACTGTATCAAACTCATTTATTCTAGAAAGGGGGATTAGACAGGGCTGCCTAATGAGCTCTCTGTTATTTGCACTGCTTATTGAATCATTAAGCCAAGGGATCACCCAGAATAACAACATTGTTGGTATAAAAATATTAGACCAAGAATTCAAGATCACTTTATTTGCAGATGATGTACTGAGGACTTTATCAAACCCTGAAAATTCAATTTTGGATCTGCTATCATTTTTAGATTCCTTTAGTGCGGTCTCGGGCTATGAATTAAATATCCAAAAGACTCAAATACTAAGTTTCAATTACAAACCCAGCCAGAACATAATCTCCAAAGCCCAGCTAAATTAGAAACTGAAGCACATTAAATACTTGGCAGACTAGTGAATATCCCCCCAAAAACCTATCAAAACAAAACAGCTTAAATTTTGACATTAAACCAGGAATTAAAGGAAGACATACGAAGATGGAATCTGATTCCAATATTAAATTTTGACTCTCGGATTGAAACAATAAAAATGAACATCCTGCCAAGGATTCTATATTTATTCCAGACCATTCCAATTGAGATTAATGACAAACAATTTAATGAATGGGATAAACTGAGATCACGATACATCTGGCAAGGGAAATAAATCAAGGATAAAATTTCAAATTCTTCAGTTGGCAAAAGACAAGGGTGGACTAGCACTTACCTGTCTAAAAGACTGCATGGCAGCCCAGTTAAGGATTCTATTTTGTTGTTGTGCCCCAGAGTACAAAGCAAGATGGAAGATTGAATCCTAAAATTACAGTACGTACACCACAGCAACTACAGTAAGTCATGGTTTACTTCTAGTGATATTATAGACTAGAGTGGAGGTATCTCAGTGAATAATTGTTTTACCGAGGTTACAGTAAAAACCTTTATATTGAGCCTAAAACTCAAGGCATGCTGAACATCATCAAACTAAAGGTTTCTTTAACATTTTTAGAAACATTAAAAAAAAATCAAAACGTAGAAAAACAGAGTGAAGGGGAGGTTAAATGGTCAAGAAGAAAAAGAAGCAGATGTTTGCTAATGAAGTGTGAGTGCATAAATATGCTCTGCTAAATCCATCCATCTGCCTGCCTCCCATTCTCTCTTCTAGCATTAATTCCATAGCTGCTCCCACCACCACACACCTAGCATCTGTGTGTGTCTGTGTGTGTATGTGTGTGTGAAGGTGTGTGTACATCTGTCTGGCTGTGGCACTCTCAGACACTTTGCATTTGTGCAGGGGGGAGCGAACAAGGATTTCATTAGGTGTAAAAGCCTGACTTTGTAATGATCAATGGCTCGGCTCATCAGTCACATGGAGTGGCGCAACTGACCACAGCTTTGAGATGGATGGAGCAGGAGAAAGAAAGAAAGAAAGAAGGTTGTGGCTGGGCGTGAAAATTAGGTGGAAGGAGGTGTTTGTGCTCACAAACGTAAGAGAAAGTGAGAAACGGAGAGGGATGAGAAATAATGGATCACAGTGACCTTTCAACCCCTTTCTGAGTCATGAATTCTGGGAAGCAGTGCATAAAACAGACATACTGTGAAGTGCCCCGTTTTTAGTTGACAGCTTTTCTGGAGACTTTGGTTCATTTTCTGTAACCTGCTTTAGTCAAAGTGCAGAATAATTAGAGTAACATTGCTCTACATCATCTTTACACATATTATCAATAATAATAACTGTTGTTCATTTTAGAGCAGAGCTCGGTAACATTTTTACTAGGCAGTGATATTGATTTTGGTAAAGCAATCAAAAGGCCATACATTAAATTGAAACATACAAAACGTTAGCCACAATTTTGTCATAATTTTTGTATCCTTTGTCTAAAATAGGTCTTTGATGATGAACTCCCTAAAAATGGCAGAACTTTGCACGTTAAGCATGATGTCTGTAAATACTTGACAAACTATGCAGCATTCACAGACAGGGTTATCTTTTTTAAGCATGCATTCAAACTCTACATCTGCCAACACAATGACTCACATTACTAACATGAAAAATTAAACTGATCTGTTTCATACAAATTGTCTACAATTAGACTTTCAAAATATTCTGTGTTTTCTGTTTTAGTGGGTGTACTGACAAATCTGTCTCCACTTCCCCCTCTCTTCTATCATGCTTCTTATTCATAACTACGGAAACCTAGTATTTTTTTATTATTTCTACTTGTTTTTATTAGCACAGAGGAACAAAAGTCTTGCTACTTCAAGCTGTAGTATTTAATTGTTTTTTTCTGAAGTTTGGTCATGAACAGTTACTTATTCATCTTTCAGGAAATATCTTGTTTTGCACTTAACTGCCTTAAACTTTTACAACTCTGCAGAAAAGACAAACACTAAAGCAATTTATGGGCTGTGGTCTACAATTACAGCGCATCTCGATCAGGTATAGTAAACTAATCCCTTTGTAGATGTTCCCTATGAGCTGTTCAAGGCTATTTTAAGAGACTACTGTATTGTTAATAACTTTTAACTAATGTGATCATTTTAAGTAATAATTACAAAAAATAGTTCATTATGAAGGCATAATAGTATGCTAAAGTTGAATTTATCGACGTGAGAAATCATTGCACTGGGCTCATTCCAGTTTTGAGAAAGTTGACGATGTAGTCCGGAAGTTTTTGTACGTTAGAAACCAAGATGTCATTTTGCAGAATGTGGTGCAGAAATATTTACATCCTGACATTAAAATACATACATGTTAGGCTGATTGGTAACTCTAAATTGTCCCTAGGTGTGAGTGAGAGAGTGAATGGTTGTTTGTCTCGTTTGTCTCTATGTGGCCCTGTGATGGACTTGCGACCCGTCCAGGGTGTACCCCGCCCCTCGCACTGTGATTGCTGGACATGGGCACCGGCGACCCCCGTGACCCAAAATGGAAGAAGCGGGTAAAAGATAATGGATGGATGGATGGATGGAAATATGTTTCACTGAAATGACTGTTGCACACTGAGCACTCCTCTGCAGAGAACCTGTCTATTGAATCCCTTCCTGGATTTTTATTGTTCCACAAGCCATCCGCTTTGTGGAGAAATATAAAATATTTTGAGTTGAGTTGCAAACTACTTTTATCATACTACAGTATACCATTTTATTTATAGAGCACTTAAAACAGTGACAAGGCCAACTAAAGTGCTGTACAAACAAACAGCAGGCAACATACAAAATGAAGTACAAAACAGAATATAGACATAAAAACGTTGCAGATAATGAATAAAACGACAAACAGGTTCAAACACAGATCATCTGGTGTTGAAGGCTACGGAATAGCAGTGGGTTTTTAAACGGGATTTGAAAACCGAGAGGGAGGGTCCTGTCTGACAAGCAGAGGTAACATTCCAAAGCCTCGGGCCTGCTACAAGCCTCGGGCCTGTCACCTCTGAGCTTAAAGAGGAACTAAACTCCAAATTAACTTTTTTTAGCTGATAAACTCCCTAGAATGTGTCTAAAATGTTGTATAGCACTATGTCTGTGTTAATCTTCCATACATTAATTGTGCGTATTAGTTTAAATCTGCAATATTTGGTCTAAAACCGTGTTTACGGTAACCCTATGGGTTGAACATAGGTATTGCAGCTTAATTTTCTTATTGGTCAAGGACTGTTCACTCTGAAGTGTCTTGTACTCTGACGTCACAAAAGTGGTTCAAGCAGAGCCAATCCCCTGCAGAGATGAGAAGGTCCGTGCTGCAGTTCATACCTTATATGGAAGTGGCACATTGCACTCCGGAAAAGTACTGCAAAGAAGCATATTGTAGTTTTCGGAATGGCAATAGTTATTTGTATATTTTAACTTATTTATTTTAGGAATACTTTTCACTACATCGAAACTACAGTATGTGGTTATATTTATTTTCTTATATTGCGATGGACAAATATTGCATAAATGCCACAATAGGGCAATGGTGTAGGTGCGGATTTGGGAACCGACAGACCCTTGTTCGAATCCCGGTCATGGAATACCTTGTGGTATTATTATTATTTATTTATTTTAGGCCTTTTATTTTGGATAGATCGGGTGGGAATAGATAAATACATCTACATATTTATTCCTTGTTTTTGCTTGCTGTAAGTTGTTTGCTGGAGTTTTAGGTTGTTGCTAGATGGGGCGTGAACGCAGCTCACCCACCCACCTCCTCCCCTCCATGTCTCGACACTCCCATTTTCATGAGGGATTTTGAATCTGCTCTGGGGGCGGAGTTACCGTTTCACAGTGTGTTGAGGACCTCTTTAAGATGAGTTCCTGGAACTGTGAGAAGTAACTGGTCCACTGACCTCAGAGAACGTGGTGGGACATACAGCTGTAGCAAATCAGAGAGATGGGGGAGCGAGAGTGTTCAGCGATTTGTAGACATACAGGAGAATTTTGAACTGGATTCAAAGGTGAACTGGTAGCCAGTGCAGTGAGGCCAAGACTGGTGTAATGTGCTCTCTTTTGCCTGTACTGGTTAAAAATTGGGCTGCTGCATTCTGGACCAGTTGTCGTGCAATGGTGGTCTGAGTAACCATGTTTCCATCTATTTTCATTTCGAATTTTGAGCTAATTTTTGAAATCTCGCAAAAATGTAAATACAAATTAATGCGGATCAGAAGTGTTTCCATCAACTGGCTTGATGCGCATCTACCAGGCCACGCACAGCGTCATTACGTCAGACGTCAGCGTCATTACGTCAGACGTCAGCGTCATTACGTCAGACGTCAGCGTCATTACGTCAGACGTCAGCGTTACGCATGTCTACAGTAAACAGGAAGTAGCGGTTGAAAACAGAACCCGACCACACATCTCGGCAAAATGGAGAGAATATTTCAGGTATGTGTTGCTATCGGGCAAGTTGTATTTATTCTGTCATGCCAACTAGTTTTAGCGATGTTACATGTTGTCCGGAGCGGAAACAGCTGATCAGTCACGTGACGTGAATGTTCGCTACGGCAGAACTGAGTCGGCAAATCTGTTTCCATCTGTCGTTTTGCGCATCAGCTCTGTTTCGAAGCCCCCAAAAACCACCTCAAGCGAGCGTATCAACTTTTGAGTGAATTAGAGGAAGTTAACTCGAATTTTGCCGTTTCCATTAAGCTTTTCTGATGCGATGCTTCATAATGCGCATCTAGAAACCTTGATGGAAACACGGCTACTGATACCAAACAGGAGTGAATTGCAGTAATCAAGCCTAGATGTAAAGAATGCATCTATTACTGTCTCCAGGTTATTTTTGGACAACATGGGCTTCAGCTTAGACAGCCACCTCAGCTGGAAAAAACAGGATTTAACGATCATATGTACATGACTGTTGAGTTTCATGGAAGGATCCATTATCACTCCCAGATTTGTGACTCTTTGTCTTTCTGACAGGGCTAGAGCAGAAAGGTCAATGCTTTTGAAAATCCACCAGTGATCTGTATTACAACATTGATGATCTGGAGAACATAGAACTGCTACTGTGGCGTACTACAAAGTATTATCCATCACCAATTTTGCATGGATCTGAAATTCAAATTCAACTCAGCTTTTTAATAAAGCACACATTCACAGCAAACTTTCTCTCTGGGCACTATTTAAGAACAAAGAAACACATCCAATTCATCAAAAACTAAATTGCCTTGAAGGAATGCATATCCCCTGCTGCCTTTCATGCCAGAGTTATTAACTAAGGCAATTTTTTTATGAGTTATCTTACTTTATCATGCTGAGACCCTCGGTCTTGTCTGCACAGAGCCAGACTAGTTCCCGGTTCTGTACAAATGAGACAGGCCCAGCTGCTCTGAGTGAGCTTCCCAGGGTCAACACCCGATAAGGAGTCCTTTGTATTTTGCTGGCTTCCATCACGTAGATAGATTTGCACTTTCATCCACCTTTTTCCACCATCAGAAACAGAAAAGACCAAATACGTCACACATAGTCACCCCACTGATACACTCTGATAGGCTGTGCCCATCTTGGATGTGGAGGCGGAGCCAAGGGCCAATATAATCTGGGGCGTTCTGTGACACGGGGCCTTTGCTTCCGCTTCCGGGTTAAGACGAGTTGGACGCCTCAGGGCTGAGCTTGTAGCTTTTCCTGCCTTATTGACATTAAATGGTAAATAAACTTTACCTAAACTGATTTTATTAAGTTTGTGTGAATTTCCTCTCCACCTGGGAACAAAAGAACCCAAGGGTGCCGTGGTCGGACGGCTGACAACATCTTGTGTTGAAAAATGCCTGAGTCATAGTAGCTTTGGCCAAAACAGGTATAATTAACAGATTATGTGTTTGAATGACTCTCAGCTACTATTCAAATTTTATAACACAGTTTTAGCCAATTCTGTTTCTTTAAAATCAGTTGACCTTGGTACCCAATGTTAAATCAAGTTGATTCTAAAAGGTGATAAGTTGTAAATGTCCAGTGTTTGCTTTCTAATAGCTAAATCCCTTCCAATGATTCATGCAATTTTGTGACACACAAAAACAGGCAAAAACATTATTTTCTACCTTTGCCTTTGAGCGGTGGGTTATAATTACTTCAAATTTAATTCAGACAAACCCATACCCAGAGTCATTTCTTATTGTATAAGTCAGTTTTAATACTCGTAGACTCCTTGATTTTTAAATGGGTGAAATTATTTCAGATACTGTCTACTTTGCAAATTCAGAGCTCTGTGAAAAAGTCCTGCAGAGATGGCAGCGATGTGCCAGTGATTTTCTCAGCAGTCCCTGCCTTCCTGTTTAATTCATGCAATATTTTCTTGTTCCGTGTACAGCCGTATCCCAAAAAAAAATAATGCTTCAAATTGAGATTCAAGAATGCAGATCTGCTCTCTGACTTCTTTTGCATTGCTTTGATTTTTGTCCAATCTCTTTTATCTCTCTTTCTAGGAAAGCAAGTCAAGTCAACTGTTGGACAAGGGGAATTGTTCAAATATGACCTCTGGGTAACCGAGCTGCATGAAAGGTGTCATTGAATAAAAAAAATGTCACGGTGTAAGTCTCATTTCTTATCTGCAGGCTGCAAAGCTACAGAGATCTCATAGCAGGGTTAATTTATGCTTTCAGGGAGGAGCACGTCCCCACCCCATGTCATCGTTATTATCAAACCTCCCAAAGGCACAGCAAGGCCGATTAACCCTCCTCATTACCACTGCCATAGGCCTTCTGCTCCAAAGGACAAAGCGATACAGGATCCAGCTCAGGGTGTGGCAGAGGTCCAGTTGTGGTGGTTGCAGGGGATGATGTGTCGCTGGATGGTGATGCAGTAGAGGGAAGAAATGTATCAGCTGAATGAAAAATGAGAAAACACAATTTGTCACACCATTGTAAAGCTTCCTCCCTTCTCACTCCCAGTGCAAGAGGAGCGTGGATTGACGAGGCAGGGCATGTGCGTCAGCCCAGCTGCCGCATCTTTTTAAATGAGACTCACAGCTTCATGAAGTGGGACCGCATATCCTTTCACCGTGTGGCTCTGCAGCCGCTGCTGTGCACGTCTGGATGAAGGGAGGCGCATGCAGAGTCGAGACACAGGGAGAGAAGGAGAGGATGCAGGATGAGCTGATCTCAGGGAGAAAACAGAATAAACCAATTTTTTTTCTAAATAACCTACTGGACGCATGAGTGATTTTGGAAATGTGGAGGTTTGCCGACCTAATGGGTCAATGGGATATGGTGACTATACCAGACAAGTCATGTCGGTAGCAGATTCCACTGACTCATTATGTTATGTCTGTGAAAAGTCTTATTTGGTGCATGTGTCTCCTGTTTCATGAGATAAGGAAATGCTTTGACAATTTGATCAGCAGTTTACTTAAAGGAGACCAAATATTGGTTTTATAAATTTTTATGGTATGTCTGTGGGCTATCCAGACCATGTTCATTCAATTTAATGCACAAAATAATCTTAGATAATAAAATATCCCCTTTCTAGTTGTGCCTTTTCTCACTTCCGTTCTGAACAGGCTGTTTATGATAAGGCCACGCCCTTCAAAAATCTGTTTACATTAACTCCGCCCTCCAAAGGGGACCCTGAGTCAGACCCAGAGGCAGACGCCATTTTGGGCAGGGCAAATGAGGCGCTGACGCGTCGCGTAGGCCGCTGAGAAACATCCATAAGTTCACCCTCCATGTTAAAAACTCTTCGTTTGACTCTTCGAAAACAAGCAATAAGGCTGCAGAGTAACACACTGGCTGCTAACTGCTATACACGCTCTCTCTAGCGGGGACCGCTTTTTTCACGGACCACATCCGGCGCGGACCGGATATGGTCCGCGAGCAGTCGTCCGGTTGATTTAAGAGCCCGTAAATAAGGTTTTTCGTTGATAGATAATTAGCAGTGGTGGGCAAATGAACGCTAGGTAGCGCTAAAGCGCTAATCCGCTTACAGTGGACCTAAACTTTTTGTCAGCGTTTTTGTGAATTGACTAACTTTTATAATTCATAAGCGGATTTGTGCTATTTTTATTTAAAATGCAGTACCGCTAATAACTAATTATCTATCAGTAAAAACCAATAAACTTATTTACAAGCTCTTATGCTGCTTGTTTTACCTTTTTCCCCACCGTAAACAGCAGAGAGGAGGAAGGGTGTGAGGGGGAGGGGGGCAGAGCTGAGAACAGACTCGGATCTACCATGTAGGTAAATGCCTGGGGGTCCCATTTCAGCAGTGGCCCCGGCCCCGCCTCGCCCCGTGCAGTCACCTACATCACTAACATTGATCCTGCTTGTTAATGTACATTTAACATAAAAATAATTATAGTTACGATGAAAACGATCATTAAATACGCAATAAAAAAAACGGTCGATTTCTTTATCCCCCTACTAAAAATGGACTATTCCATCTTGACATCTTCCGGGTCACTCAGAGGTGAACTCGGGGGCTAATTCTGTGGCTACTGTTTGTGCTGGGTACTTGGATAAATCCGTAGAGAACCCCGCTGTTTCAAGCCAAATTAACGCGGCCGGAGGAGTTTATTGAGGGTTTTGTGTCGACCATTTGACGGTGAGTCGTTATTTTTATGTATTTTAGTTACTTTTCATTAAATCTGTTGACTACCTATAGACGCTAACTCTGTGTCTGCCTGTTGGTAGTGCTGGGTTACTAATGGATAAATCCGTAGAGAACCCCGCTGTTTCAAGCCAAATTAACGTGGCCGGATGATTTTATTGTGTGTTTTGTGTCGACCATTCGACGGCGAGTCGTTAGTTTCATGTATTTGGGTTACTTTTATGTATAAATGCGGTGGCGACACACTAGAGCTGTCATCGGGCCGGAAATCCACGGCCCTACCCTACCCGAGCCCTAAGTTTAATTACCCAAGCCCGAGGGAGCCCGCTGATTTCCTAGAAATCACCGCCCGACCCGACCCTACCCGATTAAAAAAAAAAACAACAACAACAAAAAAAAAAAAAACACTACGTTTATTTATTAAGCTTTTACTGCGTTCTCCCACTCAGCAAAAGAACTTGATGTTGTTCTTCTTTGTTTTGATGGAGGAGGAGGAGGTGTGAGCGCGCTGCTCGCAGTTTGCTGTTGAAGCTTCAGGAATGTCAGGAATGCGGCAACTTGTTCCGCCGCAGAGAGAGCAGTGTGCGGACGTGAGCGTGCACCTGACGCACGTCAGCTGGTGACATAATTTTGAGCTCGTTAAAGTTAGGCCACAGAAATAATGCAACTCTCTGCAAGTCGTGGATAATAATTTTGCGCTCCAGCACTTCTGCATGTCTGCGGCGCAGAAACACCTGCTGCGGAGAGTCTGTGTGAGGACTGGCAGTGTTGCTTCAGTTTCTCATTCCAGAGACAAACCAGGTTGGTGGGATATTTGTCACCCTCCAGTTCTCTCTGTGCACGGTAAAATGGTTCGAGAAATGTCACTAAAAAGTCCAGCATGTCGGGGGAGACGCTGTCAGGCGCGCGCCGCGCGCCTGCTCTCTGGCTGAGTTGCCAATTTAGTGGCTGCGCTCAGTGCGCTGCGGTTTTCACCATCTAAATTCACTCTATTAATTATTTCCTCATCAATAAACTTACTGCCTTATATTCTTTACAAGCAGATTAAAACAATTTTATATTGTGTGCATTTTTATTTAGTTTTGTTTGTGCTGTATGATTAAAAAAACCACATCAAAGCCCGAGCCCGACCCGCGGCCCGCCAATCAAACCAAAAATATGGCCCGAGCCCGACCCGAAGTCGGGTAGGGCTCGGGTAGGGTCGGGCTCGGGCAAAGAAACGACACCTCTACGACACACCCATGTATTTGAGATTTAAACGTGGTTTTAGGGATTAAAAGATCATTCTATTTTTTGTTAATTTCGTGGCCGAATAGAATATATGTACGTAAAGTATTAAATAAATCCTTTGATTTTTGTAATTTCATCCTTTTAGGATCATTTTTGTTACTTTTCAGTTGGCAGTGTAGTGCAAATATTGATAACGCTGCCGGCTATATATAAATATATATATCAGAGTCAGAGTCAGAGAGTCTTTATTGTCATTTGCACCGCATGTGGTACATGAGATGAAAACGAGATTATGTACACGAGGTCCCAGTTACATCCAACAACAAATGAAAGAGAAAAACAGTAATAACATCTAGAACTAACTAAGAAAAGCATCAACTAGTAATACACTAAGCTTAATATAGTGGGAATAAACAGCAGCACGAACATGAGTCTGCATGAGCAGATGGTCACAGATGAACACAGATGAATACAGCAACAAGAAAACAGATCAGCATCAGTATGATGTGATATTTTGCAGTGTTTATTTTTTATTTTATTTTTATTTATTCATGAGTCTAACAGCCTCAGGGTAGAAGCTGTTCCTCAGTCTAGTGGTTCTACACTTGATGCTCCTCAACCTCCGTCCTGAGGGGAGTGGGGCAAAGAGTGAGTGTGCTGGATGAGTGAGGTCTTTCATGATGCAGGTGGCTCTTTTCCTGCATCTGGAGGTGTAAATGTCTGTGATGGTGGGGAGACTGACTCCAACAGACTTCTGTGCAGCCTTCACCACTCTCTGCAGAGCTTTCCTCTCTTCAACTGTGCAGCCTCCATGCCACACGTTGATGCTGGAGCACAGGATGCTCTCCACTGCACACCTGTAGAAGGAGGTGAGGACTGGGCTGCTCAGACCAGCTCGTCTCAGCCGTCTGAGGAAGTAGAGTCTCTATATATATATAATATAGAAATATATAAATAGCGGATTAGATTAGCTTCCCCTAATTTTCATAAGACATTTGTGCTTTTGAAATTGTGGACCTAAAAAAAATAATAAGCGTTTTAGAAATTGTGGAACTAATTTTTTAATTAGCGGTGCCCAGCACTGATAATTAGTTATTAGCGGTACTGCATTTTAACAACAACGAAACATCGAACTCTAGTAGCCATTGTGCTGAGATGAACTCAGGAAAAAAAAATGTGACGTATTTTCTACTGAAGTGGGTGGAGCATCACCAGAGGTTGCTAGGTGAGGGGCTGGACTCAGGTTGGGGTGGGTTGTCCTGGCGCTTGTGACATCACAAGCGCCAGGATTTGAAAATGAGACATTTATATCACTGAAAAATAAATATACTTAGAGTAAATGTACCACTGGGTGCATTTTTTTGGCCCTAGGACCGTTTTTTAAAGAAGTAAATAACCAAGTTGAG
>JBBPBX010018521.1:5924-22665 GCA_038048925.1 Garcialebias charrua | reverse complement strand
TAGCAAATCTAAGTAAGGGTTACAAAAATGTGCTTTGTAAAAGATGTACTAGCCATAAAGTATTTCCAAATTATGGGGCTAAGAAAAAAAAAAGGTGTTCTCTTGTTCATCATTAGATTACGTTTACCAAACCATAAACTAAGACTGAGCTTTGTAAGACAAAATGTAAGTTTAGGAAACCAGTCACTATTTTCAAATGATGCAGCTCTGTCTATTCACCATAACATCATGGTTCGTTCATCATTTATAAAGCACTTTTGACAGTACATTACTTTGTTGGAAGCTTCACTGTGTCAACAAGAAATGTTTCCACTAACATTTTTTTTACTCTCACAGGTCATAACTTCTTTACCAGAGCACAGAGCAACCATATAATTATCCATTGCCCATTTTAAATCCAGAGTTTGTGAATGCAAAATCTTAAATCATTCCTGACACGACACAGGTGTTTATTGTCAAGCTAAAACTGTTGCTAAGGTTGTTCAGTTTTTACAGTCTGTATTCGACATCATCCCGTCAGATTTGTTCCATCTCAAACTTGTGCTAAACGCTGACAAAACCAAAGGGAAGTTGTTTTCAAGCATGAAGTTGGTCCCAATGGTCCTTCCCTTGACCATCTTTGAATTGTGTTCCTAGTGAGTTTGTCGATTCCTACAAATATTTGGGCATCTTGGTTGATTTGCATCTCTCATTTAAGCCCCATGTTGAAAACTTGGTAAGGAAACCAAAAGTAAAACTGGGTTTCTTTGTTAGAAATAGATCCTTTTTAACTCTGAACAATAAAAAAAACGTCTTGTGACTGTGTGTTTCTTTCCCTCCATTGACTATGGTGATGTTATTTACATGAACGCTCCTACAAGCACCCTGCTTGGATGCTGTTTATCACAGTGTAGTAAGATTCATAACTGGCTGTAACTACCGTACCCACCACTGCACCCTGTATTCACTGGTTAACTGGACATCATTAACTTAATAATAATAATAATAATAATAATTAATTCAATTTATAACGCACTTTTCATTACTGAAAATCTCAAAGTGCTACACATATATTGAATGCTACACACATTCATAAACCGGTGGCGGCAGACTACCATGCAAGGTGCTTTCCAGTCCTACCGGGAGCAACACAGACTCTCTCACTGCTACATTTTCATCTTTAAATCACTTCTTGGTCTGCTGCCTTCATACATCTCCTCCTACATGTCACTATGTGAGTGCAGCTACAGCATGCGTTCTCAGGACATGATTACCTGCAGTGCTCCCTCAGTGAGGACTGAACTAGACAAAAAGGCCTTCTCCTTCTCTGCTCCTGTTTCCTGAAACACCTTGCTAAAAGATCTGAAGCTCTCGACCTTGACCTCTCTAAGTGACTTCAAACATCTGTTAAGTTCCTGGCAAAAACCAATGCAGACATGTTCCTGTTTTAAGTTTTTTATATTGCTTTATATTGTAGCTGTTTTCATTTTGTTTTTAATACCATTTTCTTCCATTTATTTTTTTCAATTTAATTGCTTGTGTACTGTTGCCATCTGTGTTCTTTACTTTAAATACCTCTTGTAAATGAGTGCTCGAGGCCCAGTGAGATTATTTGTACAAATAAAGGTTGAATGAATGAATGGAACAAAAAAAAAAGATGGTTCATGGACCCGTTCTTCCTCTGCTGACAAACAAACGACGCTGAATCAGGCACCCCAGCTACAAATCTGAGCCTACCGCGTTCATGCTCTGTAATAACATGGGCAATAATGTTAGGTCACATTTCAGAATCACTAGAAGCGTGATGACTTGAACTCTGTTTTAAATCCTTTTGCAAAAAATAAAAAATTAATAAAGAAAGAAATAAAATAAATAAATAAAAGGCGTTTTCATTGAAAGGCCCCAGATCAGATCTGCTCGTAGTTTCTGCATTTCTTCTTTTGTATTATTTTTGCTTTGTTTTGTTTTTTTAATGTCCAGAGGACCAGACTTAGCTTTTTTAGATTTTTCTACCTGGATTATTGAGCATGCATCATGGTATTTCTTCTTTTATTTGCCAGATTGTATTTCAGGCCCCAAATTGTATTTCTCATTCACTGTGAAGCACAACGTCTGTGCAGATCGACTTAACTTTTGATCTTTAAAGCGTTCATGCCTGCACCTATAAATCCTTGATTTTTATTTAAACACCGCTTCACGATAAACATTTCACCAACCAGAACGACACAGAGCGTAACAAACTGGGCTCTGCAGAAATTCACAGGAAGGGTAAACACCTCTGCGATGCACTGTGATATAAATTTGTGCATTCACGTCTTTGCGTGTGTGTGAGCGAAGCAACCCCCCCCCCTTCCCCCACATACTGTGAGCTAAATTATTTTTTTCTAATCTTCATCTGATAGCGGCGAACTGACAGGGAGAAAAACATGTAGGGCTCAGGAAGTGTCTGAGCCCGTGTGAGTTTTCCAAGTGTTGTGTGTATGTGTGTCAACATGAATATTTCAAAGGCCCCACACTGAGCATCACCAGAACGAGGACACGCTGCTTTTTGTGGGGTGGGGGTGTTGGACAGACAGAGTGAAAGGAGAGGGGGAAAAAAGGTAACTACAAAGCAGAAGGTTCAACTGTTTCACATGAGAGCCAAGCAAAACTGTAATTATAAACCCTAGCTTATAATCTAAAGTATATTAATTTTTTAAATACAGTATCTGTTTTCTCTTGAAAAAGTTAAAAGAAAATTGATATAAAAGAAAGTAAACCTGATGTCATCAAAGGATGGGATGTATTCTGAGTTTGTGTTGTGTCTGCCTGAACTGCAGACACTCTGTTGGTAATAATCTAAATAGAAGCCACACTGGGAACTGAATACTGAATATAATGGATGAAATGGATCCTAAGTCTTTTGACAGTGTTTTATTTTATTTTTTTCAAATACATTGCCATTAATAGAAGCAGCCTGGTTCAGTGGTGCCACACTTTCAAAAATAAGGCACTAATATTTACATTGTGATGTAATTATAAATCATAAATCACAACTGTCACTTGCATAGCCAAGCACAAGAAGCTGTTGTTTTAACATTCTGAATAATTTACTCTAGTTTCAATAATTCCACTTTTTTTTTTTTTGCAATCATTTCCACTTTTTTCAGACTAATTCAGCAAAATAATGCTCTACCTGATCCTTCTGGTAATTTAAGCTTCTTTTTACATTTATTTAGCTACTATTCAGCTGTTTTTGGCAAATGTCAGCTTTTCTCGGATAATTTCAACTTTATTGTGCTGATTTTTGCCTCTTTCAACCTTAGTGGGTAAAATTAAGCTCATTTCACTTCCTTTAGAAAATTCAAGCTTCTTTGTACATTTCTTTAGCTACTATTCAGCTGTTTTGGGGAAATGTAAGATTTTTAAAGATAATTTCCACTTCTGCATTAATCTGCTGACTTAGGCTTGTTCTTCGTTTTCATATATATTTCAGTATGTTTTTAGTTAATTTCAGCTGTTTTTCAGCAGGTTCTTCAGCAATAAACGTTCACACTGCATTTTCGCAGGAAATGCAAATTCTCTAGTTTCAGTAAGGTCAACACATTCTTGGTTAGGACAGCAGCTGGTATCAAACTTGCTTTATATTATTTGTGATCCAGATCAATTCAGTTCAGTGAGTTACGGCATATATCACTGTGCTCACACTGGACAAAGGATTAGCCCAAGGAGCCTTAGGTGAAAAGTTCCAGAGCTAAATCTTGCTAATACCACTTAAGCTAATACTAAAATGTCAAGCCTGCTATCCTGATGAGGTTAACAAGCTAAAATAGGGAAGAGGGAAAGGAAGAGGAAGAGTCCAACACATGAGGCCATTATAGAGCTGTATGCAGAGCTTTGGGTCACCCACATATTGATGCTGTTAAATAAATACAAATATATTGATCATCAGGGTTACACAACACATGCAGTGTTCTTTGTGCAGCACATTTCAGCAACAGGGCAACTCAAAGTGCCTTTCACAAACAAAGACTTTATAACAGGTGCAGAAGGACAATGAAGCCATTTAGAAAGAAAGCACATACACTTAGAGATTAAGAGCAATTTAAAACATTGTAAATTTAAAGCAAGCTCTGAATAAGCGCAGAAATAAAAAAATGAAATAATATAAACATTTGAAACAGCAGCTGCAGCACAGCAAAATATAATGATATATATTATATATGATTAGTTTACAGTATTCAAATGCAGTGGAAGACAGGAGGGTCTTCAGCCTCCATTTAAAAAAAACTCAAAGTTGAGCACTGCAGGACTCTGGGACACACATTATGATACATACATCATCACATAATAATATTTAATACAGAAGTCCCTCGTTTATCTCAGGGGTTTTCTTTCTCCAAAGTCCAACCGCGATAAGTGAAAAACTGCGAAGTATGAATAATAGTACAAGTAGTAAGTAGTAGTTTATTTTAGGCATTTTAAACCCTTCCTACACTCTCGAAATATTCTAAACAATGTCTCTAAACTATAAACACTCGAAAAGAGCACAGCATGTCATGACCTCCGCTCTCTCTGCCACCTGACAGTGCTCTCGGCCACGCCCACTTCTACATATATATATATATATATATATAATCTATATACACTATATATGCAGTATATAGATAGAGAGAGAGAGAGAGAGAGAGAGAGAGAGAGAGAGAGCAATGAGCGATAGAGTGAGCTATCTACATCTAATCTAATCTATCTAATGAGCTAACTATATTTTAATAGATAGATAGATAGATAGATAGATAGATAGATAGATAGATAGATAGATAGATAGATGATAGATAGATAGATAGATAGATAGATAGATAGATAGATAGATAGATAGATAGATAGATAGATAGATAGATAGATAGATAGATAGATAGATAGATAGATAGATAGATAGATAGATAGATAGATAGATAGATAATAGATAGAAAGATAGATAGTAAATAGATAGATAGATAGATAGATAGATAGATAGATACATAATAAATAGCTAAAATAAATGAAGTAAATGCTAAAATTCAACGTTTCTGTGTCGCTAACTGAAGCATGTCATTGACTTGCAGCATATCGGCACTGATTTGCTTGTTGTCTGCTTAGCTCAGTATCTGTACAATATGATTGTCGGAACAATCATTGTCTAATTCTCCGGCGGCTGAAGCTGAAGACTCATTTCCTTTTTAGATTTAGGATTTTGATTCTGAGCAGAGTGATGTTCCGAGGATGAACACGTGAGTGTCGCTGATTTCATGATTACTCAGAGGATGACTGTGCTCCCAATCCAGTCCGGCTGCCACAGGGAAGACCACTGCTGTGTCTCATGTGTGTGTGTGTGTGTTAAGAATCTGGTTGGTACTCGATTCAAATCTAAAATTAAAGAAATATCAGGTAAAGCTACCAGACATCTGCTCAAAGCTGTGGGCAACAGAATTACTGGTATCCCTCTGTCCTCTGATAAGTGACTTCTCTTATTAATGATGAAGCATTCTTTCAAACGGTGTCCTTGTTTTTATTTCAGCATTGAGACTGACAGTGATGTGACAGACCTCTGGGGGCTGCTTTATAAATAAACATCCGCACATGTCAGCGAGTGACCTTTCTAACTCAGAGCGATTTGCTCCTGAGAGATGTTAGCTCTGACACCAATGTGTCATTTACTACTACCTCCTGCAAAGGTTGCACTCAAGCTTTTTCAAACGTTTACATCAAGTTTTAGCCATGTGGGTAAAATGTTACAAAAAGAAACATTCAAAAATGGTTCTTCATGTTCTATTTTACATCTTTACATGCAGTAATTATTAGGGGTGCGAATCTCTCAGTGTCTGGAGAATCGATTCCGATTTTTGGTGTCACAATTCGATTCAAAATCGATTTTTCGATTCAGAAACGATTTTTCTATTAAAATGGTCATAAATTTTGTTTCAGCTGACAAGCTGAAAAGAATAAACAACAATGTAAACAAATGGAACACGTATTTAAAACAATAATTTGAAACTGAAAACATTAAACAACAATGTAAACAAATAGAACATTTATTTAAAACAATAATTTTAGGTTCCTTATTGTATCAAATTTTTTGCATCGTTTGATATTTATAACAAAAATAGGAACAAATAATACAGGAGTGCATTAAATTCTGTAACTTAAATAAACAGTACAGTATTAGGTTAGCGTTTTGCTCTGTTACTTATAGAAGATTATTGTTTGAACTGATTGTTTGAACTTGTTTAGTTTTTGAAAAAAAGGGGCAGATAAAATAAGATTTCTTCTTCTTTCTGCCACCTTTCATTTTATGTATTCTTTCATATACTATGAGATATGGTTTTTTTCTTTTTCTTTTGGGTTTTAATGTAAAAAAAAATAGATTTGGGGGCTTTTAGAATAGATTCTGAATCGCCAGGACTAAGAATCTAGATTCTTTTAAAAAATTGATTTTTTCCCCCTGCAGCCCTATAATTATCAGTATTGCCATATTTTAGTGTTTTGGATATGTTTTTTGGGGGGATCTAAGAAGCCCTTTCAAGAGAAAGCAATTTGAAAATCTTTAAATATGCACATTATCAGAACATTTATTGAACAAGTATTTCACTAACAAATTCACTGCTGGTGGAAATGATCCAGTTGCAACAAACTACAGTAGACTGTTCAATGAACAGGCAACTTCTCTCTTGTCATAACAGTTGGCATAGTAACCAGAAAGGAGAAGACAGTCTTTCTTTATTGCAAATAATTTTATCGTTGCATCTTTGACTGGCCGGCTTACTTGGGATTTATACCTCCTGTACACTTTACTTGTACAGAAAATCCAGGAGCTGCAGCTAAGCAGAGGTGTATAGTTAGTTTGCGGCCCTTCTTGTTTATTATGTTCAGCTTAAAATGTTAATTTATGTGTGATTTGTATAGGAAATAAAAGAGCTACATACTGTTAAAGTTGCTAAAATCGATGCAGCTGCACTTAATTCACAAAGAACAGTTGTTTATAATGAATAAGATATTAAACTTTGTGCATAAAGCCTTGGTATAGTAGTTTTAGGACTATTTCATTGCCAACCTGAGTAAGCTCAATCATTAATGATTAAAGATGAGACTTTATTCTCTTTTTGGTAGATTTAGTTTTTTTTACCCGTTATACTTTGTCTATACTGTATTGTTCCATTCTTGTTTTCTTTATTTTAAGAAGTCTAGTATATAGGCCTGTCACAATAACAAATCTTTCTGTGCGATTAATTGTCTCTGAAATTATTGCGATAAACGATAATATTGTTTGAAATTTGACAATAATTAGTAATTATTGTCAATTTTAAAAAGAAATGTTGATTTATTTTGTGCGTACATGTTTTGATCTAAAAGACTGCTTAAGTTGAAGGATGGATAGTGAGGGAGTGAGCAACGTGTCTCTTTAAGAAAAATGGGAGGGAGGCCCCTCGACGTGACATGGGCTGTCTCTTTACTTTTTTTTTTGTTTTGTCAAAATGGTGGCCGCTTGGTGTGGTTTGAGCTCTTTAGCATAGCATTTGTCACTCAAAGCTTTTAATAAAAAAAACATAAAAAAAACAGTAAACACGTTCTCAGCTTCTTTTTGCAGGGGAAAAAAACTTTTAAACTAAAGCACATGTTTCAACCTTAAATTTTGGAGCTTCGACAGGACGGAGGTTTTTGCCCGAGGTCGGCCTGTTAACTTAGTTCATAGCTTAGCTTCTCAACTTAGCTGCTTTTAACAAGCCAAAAACGTGATTTTGGACGGTTAAAACTGATTTTAAAGAGAAAGAAGAAATGGAGGGGTCAGTGAAGAGCACCAGAGTTGAGCCTTTGTCATCCAGTGTCTTCAGTAGAAAGAGAGACACGAAGAAATTATAAAGCCGATAAATATAAATAAGATCGATAATTTTCATTTATCATGTGATTTTGATTTATTTCATGTGATTTTGATTTATTGTTTATTGGGCAGCACGGTGGCACAACTGGTAGAGCTGCTGCCTCTCAGCGAGCAGGTCCCCGGTTCAAATCCCGGTCCGGGGCCTTTCTGGGTGGAGTTTGCATGTTCTCTCCGTGCATGCGTGGGTTTTCTCCGGGTGCTCCGGTTTCCTCCCACAGTCCAAAAACATGCATGTTAGGCTGATTGGTAACTCTAAATTGACCCTGGGTGTGAGTGAGACAGGTCCCTCTTGTAAATGAGTCCCCGTGGCTCAACGAGGCTAGCCTGTATAAATAAAGGTTGAATGAATGAATGTATCTGCTTATGTTCACAGCCTGCTGCTCCTCCTCCNTTAGCAGCACGGTGGCACAACTGGTAGAGCTGCTGCCTCTCAGCGAGCAGGTCCCCGGTTCAAATCCCGGTCCGGGGGCCTTTCTGGGTGGAGTTTGCATGTTCTCTCCGTGCATGCGTGGGTTTTCTCCGGGTGCTCCGGTTTCCTCCCACAGTCCAAAAACATGCATGTTAGGCTGATTGGTAACTCTAAATTGACCCTGGGTGTGAGTGAGACAGGCCCCTCTTGTAAATGAGTCCCCGTGGCTCAACGAGGCTAGCCTGTATAAATAAAGGTTGAATGAATGAATTGTGATTTACTGGTATACTGTACTTGAATGAGCTGCCGTATAAACACTTGAAGCATCAAAAAGGCGTTCAATTCAAGATCAACTGGACTTTATTTGTAACAGAAGACGTTTCGCTTCTCATCCGAGAAGCTTTATCAATTCAACTTGAAGCATCTGCTTCCACAGTTACAAGTTAAAGTACATAAAGGTTAGATTTAAACACTTAAAAGGAAATTAATCTAAGTCATGGTGTCCGCTGAAGTGAAGGAAAAACGATTGCGTGTGCTGACAAGTCAGTGGCCTCAGCATGGATCCATGTGTAAGCCTTGGTCATCGCCTGTGGCCTGAAGGTGAGGTGACAGGGGAGTAAAGAGGCTTTCATCAGATTACAGCTCATTCTCTGTCTTTCAGCATCCCTCCTTCCTGCAGTGCATATCTCACGGCCGCTTTCAACCCCTTAGTTTCATCTCTCTCCCCTACAGCCAGCTTTAAACCCACAGCATTACATTTGACATCAATCCCACATGGATTCACTTGTCTTTTCCTAGATAAACTTATAGTGACTGTTCAGATGCATGAGGCAACATACTGTATACTGTATAAGGTACATGGAAATTCACTTTTTTGGGGTCTAGGTTCACATAAACTACTCTGCCACAGCTCGTTTAGTGTGTTGCGTTTGAAATGAAAGAGTTTTAGGAGCAACACACGTCTTGGTTCACATCATTTGTCATTTTAAACAAGTTCAACATTGAGCTGTTGACCAACAGAAGGGAATCAAATGTCCAATAAATAAATATACAGAAAACAACAACAGCAATCCATTCAATTCAACTCAGATCAGTTTATTCCATTATTTAGTCCATTCAATTCAGTTTATTTATATAGCACCAAGTCCCAACAGATGTTATCTCAGGGCACTGAACAGAAACATCCACATCCATTATAAATGCCAATTACCAGTAGTAAAGTTGTCTATCCAAGGAAGGAACAAAGCCAGGAGACGTGTTGAGTCTAAATTTAGTCAAATTCCAAATGATCTCAAAGTCCATTTTTCCTTCAGATTTGCCAGTGCATGAACAAACGCTAATATTTGAACTAGTTTCATGTTTACTCTTTCTACCACCCGCTCCAAATCCTCAATCAACTCATATGTTTGTATTTACCAATAACCCCTCCCAGTACAGTGTTTATATTTTCAACCAGTACAGGCAAAGGCGCATTACACCAGTCTTGGCCTCCCTGCACTGGCTAGCGGTTCACCTTTGAATCCAGTTCAAAATTATCCTGTATGTCTACAATTCGCTGAACAGTTCTGCCCCCCATCGACAACAGTAACATAACATAGCATTTAACATTTTAGCTGTATAAGATGTCCCCTTTATCAATGCAGCCACATCTTATGTGCTAGTGTAAAAATACATCATGGGAATTTCTTTTATCTTAAACAATTCCTTAAAATAGCACTTTGAGATTTTCATTAATGAAAAGTGCGTTATAAATTGAATTCATTATTATTATTATTATTATTAAATTACTCTTTATTTTGTGTTTTTATTCATTTGATTTGTATATGTTTTATTGAAAAACGTGTAAAGCATTGGATGGAAAAATAAAGCTGCTAGCTTTGTAATACCATAAATGTTTGATAAACTAGAGAACACAGATCATTTCTACACTGTAGACCAGTTTGAGACGATACTCCAGCTTTTTGCTTTCAGTGGATTTGAACAGATAAAGAAATTCATACTCCTCCTAAAATACTTTTGAAATAAGAATTGACTTTGACGAAACCTAATTATGTGTAAAGGCTTCCAGACCTATTAACGTAATTACATTCTACCCTACAGAAGCAGAGAAAAGAAAGAAAGAGATTTAATTTCTTTCCAGCAGTGTAATACAAACGTTACATTTTTTTCTGTAATGTGTGAACAACCAGAGGCTTGAAGCCATCATGTTAGGCAACACACAAAACTGTATTCAGCTGTAAAATCTTACTTATTTATTTTCCCTTTTGCTCTGTGTGGTGAATTTTGCTGGAGTGGCACAAACATATCTAAATATTTGATTATTGCACAGATTCTTTGACTCGATTGACAAAAATGAGTAAATCTAATAAAAAACAGAAAAAACATCAGAATATATGGACTTCATTTTGCACATTGCTCCTTTAAAACTGACAGAGACACTGATGTGTTTACTCTGATGGTATCTTCCAGCTACAACGTGCCAGCCAAACACAGATATTCAGATTGTGCGCTGCCTTGCCAGAGGGCTCTCACATGCTGAGAGTCGAATGAGCCATTTGAAACTGGAGGCGACCAACGTGACGCGCTCGACATCGCTCTGATGCTGTACAGACGTGTGCACAGTTTTCTGCCTGCAGGGGCTCTTATAATTTAAAAGAACCACACAGACAGTGTGCCATTTGAAACTGGAGGCGACCAACGTGACGCGCTCGACATCGCTCTGATGCTGTACAGACGTGTGCACAGTTTTCTGCCTGCAGGGGCTCTTATAATTTAAAAGAACCACACAGACAGTGTGCCAGTAAACATAAAACTATATGACAATTTCCCAGCAGCTTTTGGTGTATGTGTTAAGTAAACAGGCAGAGGGGAAACCATCACTAATAATGGGATTGGGATTGGCGCTTCATTTAATCACCCTCTCCCACTCATTCCCTTTCTTTGTTTCCACTAACCCACACACTAATCACGCTTGTTTTAATCAGATTTTATAACACACTCTGCTTTTATTACTTGCTTTTCTTTGCTCTTATAGCTCCCAGTGTACGCACACAACAATTATTTACCTTCATATTGAAACAACAACTGTCAACAAAGAAAAATATTGAGGTCCCAAGTTGTAGGCTAGACAGAAGAGCCTGTAGTAATGTTTGCTTTCAGTTTCAGTCTTTATGGCTTGTTTCCACCACACTAATATAATCATCAGCATGGTCAGTCTTCTAGCTCAGTGATGTCTTTATCTCAAATTAAATGATAGGGTTCATAAGTGAGAAATATCTTATTCCTGGTTAACATACTAAAAAGATCTTTCCTGTCTTTGCTGCTTTCAGTATGCATACCGCGAGAACCGATCAACAGAGGACGCCATCTCCTCTGTGGTCCACACTGCTCTCACCCACCTGGAACAGAAGGACTCATACGTCCGTCTGCTCTTTGTGGACTTCACATCTGCCTTCAACACCATGATCCCCCAAACCCTGATGGACAAACTATCACACTAGGACTAAGCCCCTCCATTTGTAACTGGGTACTAGACTTCTTAACAAACAGACCTCAGTCAGTGAGGATCCACAACTTCTCCTCCTCCACCATAACCCTCAGCACTGGCTCTCCTCAAGGATGTGTGTTGAGCCCTCACCTGTTCACTCTGCTCATGTATGATTATGCAGCTACCCATCCAGGCTGTCATATTGTAAAGTTTGGGGATGATACAGCAGTGGTGGGATGAGTCCAGCTAGGCAGGAGATGGAACATCTGGAGAGCTGGTGCAAGGAGAATGA
Source organism: Garcialebias charrua (assembly GCA_038048925.1). Taxonomy (NCBI): domain Eukaryota; kingdom Metazoa; phylum Chordata; class Actinopteri; order Cyprinodontiformes; family Rivulidae; genus Garcialebias; species Garcialebias charrua. The sequence continues at coordinate 10,604 of JBBPBX010018521.1, read as the reverse complement.
CCTTCACATGAATGTGAAGAAGACAAAGGAGATGATTGTGGACTTCAGAAGGAACAAACACACCCACACCCCACTGAACATAAGAGGATCTGCAGTGGAAGTGGTCTCCAGCTACAAGTACTTGGGTGTACACATGAATGATAACCTCAGCTGGAGCAACAACACCACCAGCCTGATCAAGAAAGGTCATCAGAGACTCTACTTCCTCAGACGGCTGAGACGAGCTGGTCTGAGCAGCCCAGTCCTCACCTCCTTCTACAGGTGTGCAGTGGAGAGCATCCTGTGCTCCAGCATCAACGTGTGGCATGGAGGCTGCACAGCTGCAGAAAGAAAAGCTCTGCAGAGAGTGGTGAAGGCTGCACAGAAGTCTGTTGGAGTCAGTCTCCCCACCATCACAGACATCTACACCTCCAGATGCAGGAAGAGAGCCACCTGCATCATGAAAGACCCCACTCACCCAGCACACACACTTTTTGCCCCACTCCCCTCAGGAAGGAGGTTGAGGAGCATTAAGTGTAGAACCACAAGACTGAGGAACAGCTTCTACCCTGAGGCTGTTAGACTCGTGAATAAATAACTAGAATAATCACTGCAAAACATCACATCATGTTGCTGTTGATCTGTTTCATGTTGCTGTGTTCATCCGTGCCCAAATGCTCATAAAACAGACTCATGTTCGTGCTGCTGTTTGGAGTAATGTTTTTCTATGATATTAGTGCCTAGTTTATTTTTACTTGATGTTTTTCTTAGTTCGTGTCTTAGATGTTATTACTGTTCTTCTTTTACATTTTATTGTTGTATGTAACTGGGACCCTGCCTGTGTACATAATCTCGTTTCATCACATGTACCACATGTGGTGCGAATGACAATAAAGATTATCTGACTCTTTCATTCTTGAAGTCCAGACACCAAACAGAAACAAAGCTCTTTTTAAATGCTTTTGATTAAAATGAAAGAGAAATATGCCATAAGGACGCAGCTCTTTTCAGAACTGGCCAGACTCATCACCAATTGAGCCTGTCGCTTTGGCCACAGTCCCAAGTCTGAGAACTGGTTGGCTCTTGGGTCTGGTTATATAACTCCCAGAGAAAGACCATATGGGGTACTCACTGGGGACAAATGTGCAGTCACGCCAGTCTCTGCACCTTATTCTGTTTAGAAATGTAGGCCTGGACAATCATTATGTGACACTGTCATTGAAAAACAAGAACAACAACTGCCTTTCTTTAACAAAAAAACAAAAAAAGATGAAGAGCAGAAGGCTTGTCAACTGAAGTGGAACGATCTGTTGCGTTCTGACAGGGTAACCGCTTAAAGGATTATTAGCACGTCATCAAAACTGAAAATAAATGTTACAGACTTTCAGTTTTCTCCAAGTTTCTTAGGGATCGACTTCAAGCTGAGCTCTGCTGAAGCAGCACGGCCAGCCTCGGAGATAATATGACAATAAAAACTAGACACTAACCGAAGTGCATGTTTCAACGTTGCAGTATTGATTCTTTAATCTATATCATTCTCTTAGGGTCATCTGTTTGAAGGCAAACTTCTGCCCAGGAAATTAATCACTAACTGAGGGAGAGCCTTATTAAAGCCGTTTAATAGCTTTCAATGTAAGAATGCCTGTGGGCAGACACCCGCGCCCTCGCTAATGCATCATTCCAAAACTAAAGCATATGGCAGGTGAACACACCAGTTCTTCATCTCAAGTGTGCTTAAAGCATATTCAGCTTTCTCTATTCAAACGCTGGGCAGTCTTCGATTCTGTCCTACCGCCAACAATGTCCACTTCCTAATACTGTACTATCTTATCATTTATAATAGATGCATCCCATTCCCCTCTATGCTTAAGGGAGATAAAGTGGTTTTTTCAAGGGACTCTAGAGCTCATAAGCACCAAATGAAACTACATTCATACTTTATTTAATGTGTTTTTCCTCAACATGTTTTTGGATTTCCTCTTGCACCGAATGTCCAGTTTGTGCACACAAGCCTTACAGCAAACAGAACACTTACACACACAAACATATTTAGAGCTGAAGAAGATGAGTTCATCTTTTTCATGTTTAATTTAGTCAGGCCATTTTCAGAAGAGTGCCTTATGATGTAAACAAAGAACAAACGGAACAGGATGTCTGCCTTTAATAATAATTATTTGCTTTTGTGAATAGATAGATAGATAGATAGATAGATAGATAGATAGATAGATAGATAGATAGATAGATAGATAGATAGATAGATAGATAGATAGATAGATAGATAGATGAAGAAGTTTCAAATTCATATAGTTTGCATTATTTAGTCCCACAGAGCGTGCAGGGTCCATGTGACTGTCACTGATCTGAGACCTGTGAGGGGTCTCCGGGTGTGAGAGCACCAAATGTTCTCTCAGGCTGAGGTTTGAAAACAATAGAGGCAAAACAATAGGCTGCGCTCCATGTGTTTTTACCTGCTCTAAGGCATACGGGCAGCAAAACCTGGTTCTGGTGCCGTTTTAAAAGCGTGCGGGCAAATGGGCCAAAACGACGCGCGGTTCCTTCTCAATTCGTCCGAATAAAAGAGAACTGCCATTTTATGTCAACAAAGAGCTTGGTACTCACGTCATATCAGAGCATGTCGTTCGTCCTTTCTTCTTCTCAGGGGCCCTGAAGTTCCAGGAAACCTTCTGTGGTCGACTTGGTCGGTTTGAAACACCCAACATCGGCGCGAAACTCCAGAAAAGCCCGACGCGAGGATGAAACAAAGCTCAACTCCTTCTCCTTCTCCTCCACTCACTGCCTCCCGTCGTGTGACAGACAGGCCAACACCTCATAAATTATTAAAAAACCTTAATGGAGGAGTGTAATGGGAGGAAAACGGGGGCGATTATTGTTTTTATTCCGTGTTTACATCATGCGCTCAATTATCTCCCTTCAATATGATGAGAATGTGCACTTCCTTTGTGCGCCCACCCCCCACCTCCCCATTCAGCGGGTTAAACCATTCCCGCAGCCCGAGGGGTGTGGGGGTGGATGGGATGTGTTTGGTGGATCGTGGCCAAATGTTATTGTCGGAGGGGAGTTTTGGGAGACAATGACAAAACTGCACAAAGGGGGAAGTGAGAAGGTTTAAAAAAAAAAAAGATGAAACTGAAAACAAACGAGAAACAATGTAAAGAAAAAGAAAATAAATAAATGTAAAGAGGGGAAAACTAATTTATTTGAAACATTAACCGCTTTTTGTTACATTTCGAAAGCAGCTTTCACTCATTTGTTTTATTGTCTCCAGCATCTCTCCTCGTGCTCTTTTGTGCACGCGACATAATTAGACCCAACAAGAACCAGCAGAGTCCAGAGGCTGTTCAGCACCTCGGACAGCTCCCAGTGACAAACCACATCTGTCAGTGGCGAAACGTTCTTTGTGAAATGTTCCTCTAAAAAAAAACACAACGAGCCAAGTTGATTTTTTTTTTATATTCACACACACCAGACATGAGGTCATTTTAAGCTGAGAACCTCTTATTTGTGAATTCACAATTACCCCCCCCCCCCCACACACACACACACAGCAGTCCAGTCTGCTTGCTCATCACTCAGTTTCCGAGCCTCCGAGACATATATGAGATAAATACTTAAATAAATAAGTCATAAATACGTTCAAAGAAGCAAAAGAGCTCTCAAACCGTAAATATGTTGTGTGATGTGGACACAGGAGGTGAGCTGATAGCGCCCCCTCCTGGACATTATTCTTGAACTGCATGAAACTTCTTGTCATTGTGGGACAGGGGGTCTGCAACCATCATGGAGCCATTTCTGTCCCTTCGTTCACTAAATTAACATCCGCTTTGGATGTTATCAACCATAAAATGGCCCCTATCAATTATTATCATCCCCATTCGTAGCGGCTCCTGTACCTCCTAGGAGGTTTAAAGGTACGTTGTCACCGTTACAAGCAATGACAGCAGGCTCCGTCTTTTGCTACGTGTTAAAGTTTATAGTACAGTAAAGGGTCTAGTGTTAGGTTTAGGGTCTTGGTTAGGTTTAGGCACAAGGGTAAGGGGGTTGGGTTTAGGGTTGGTCCTCTGGGTCAGGTTTAAGGTTAGGTTTAGGAAAACGGTTACATAAGCTGAAAAAAAATAAAATAAACACTTCCAGGTTTACAAAAAGACGCTGCCTACTCACAGCGATAATAACGCAAATAACGTTATTTTAAACATGCTAGGAGGTAGGCTGGACAGTTTCGCCGCTATATATGGGGATTGGGGATGATAACAACTAATAACGCCCATTGAATGGACTGACAACATATGAAGCCGCTGATAATGTTGTGGTAGTCCAGCAGCATTTATTTTGGTTTTGATTGGTTTTCTTGGTGGCATGCTGTTCTGAATGCAAAATGAAAATGTAATCAATAAAAGCTGTTGCAACATAAATTACAACAAAAATAAATATATTAATAATAATAATAATAATGAATTCAATTTATAACGCACTTTTCATTAATGAAAATCTCAAAGTGCTATATATATTCTATTGACAGGAATCCGTGCACAAAACCTTTGTGGGAATGAAAGTGTAGAGAAAGAAGCATATAAATATTTTTATTATTTTATTTTTCCAGAGTTTACCTATATTAAATTAAAGGGTTGTGTTTGTCAAATACAGTGAGCGTGGAAAAGTTTATCCTCTTTCACCCAGTCTCTT
>JBBPBX010018520.1:32554-45512 GCA_038048925.1 Garcialebias charrua | reverse complement strand
CGATAGGATTTTACAACTTTTCACTGACGTTTTTCTCTTTCTGTTCGGGTTGAAGCGGCTGCTTCAACAACGCGCCCGGACAGAAAAGGCTGTGACACAAAACGTGCGTGGTGACGTCGTTGTTACGCAGCGCTCAGTCCAGCAGCAGACGTTAGCGGTTGCAGGCTAAAAGTTAAGCTGTCTCCAAAGTGCGTTAAGTTTTCGCTTCAAAACGAGTCAAATGAGTGCTCATGACCGTCAGAATGTGACTGAACAAAGTTTCACAAGCGAAGAGAAAGCAGACGACATCACTGATGAGAGGAAAGACTAACGTAGTTCGGTTTTGTTAAACTGCAGGCTTCTTCTGCAGCGAGTCCCACTCAGTTTCTTTATTTTTCAAAACGTGACGGACAGTCGTTCTAACTAGCTGTGGAAACATCTAACTTGTTTAATCTGAAGAGTTTCCGCTCGATAGAATATGATGAGAGTCAGAAGATGAAGAATAAAGTTTGAGCCAACGTTTCCCTGAAACTACGACGTAAACAAACAGCCCCAGCAGCGCTGCATGTTTTTTATTTATTTATTGAAAACAAAACGGATTCATCAGAATAAAAAGAAAGAAAAACACTGAATGAAAGGGTGCAGAAAGACGAAAATAGTGTTATAATATCTGCCCCTTGTTCAAAAAACACAAAATAACTACAAACAACAACCTTCACTTCACCTGCACCACACCTTCCCAACAACTTTGATTTAATCATCTTTTAAAACATATAAATAGTTTTATAAATGTTTATGATGATATCAAGTCAACACAATCCTGTTTCCTGATTTACAACTCAGCTCCTTCAACTCAGCTCCTTCACACTAGTTCTAAATGAAGATTTTACAAACATTTCCATTCCCTTCAGGGTTTAATAACTTTTTAAACAAAATGTAATTGAATATTTGGGGGTAATATTCTCTTTCTTGTCCTATACATGACCTGTAAAATACTACGCTCAACCAAATCATAACATTTTAATAATTTCAATTGATGAAATAATATATTTGTTGGGTGACCATAGCACTTCCTAATAATAATTCTTACAGCTTTTTTTTTGCAAAACAAAAATAGGATTTGTAAAAGCTTTGCACGCCTTTCCCCAAACCCCAACACAACAGACCAAATACGGAACAACCATTACATCACACAACATATTCAAAAATCTGTCACTCAAAAACTATTCCACTTTATACAATAATATAATCGATTTCGCCATTTTTCTCCCATCTGTGGTTGTGGTCGGATCCAGTCTTGAAGAGCACGCTCTTTCTCCCAATCTTTATTATATTTTTTTCCATATTTACCCCACTTAGAGCTCATATTAGCGTTGTCTTGTCTAGACAAAGAATAAAGGACAATGTTGCATTCGCGTGTAAACTCACCATTCCACACAACTAAATTCCAAAATTCTTTTCAGTCAACACACTCCTCAGCCAAGCCCCTCTGAAATATCAATCTCATGTCACCTCTACAAATCAATCCTGCCTAGAGACATAAAACCAGTTTGTGATTTGTTTCTCAACTGAGAACTGAAAAACTCAAAATACCAGTTTTTTAACTCGAGACAGTGGCAACAAGCATTTAGTTAAACTATTTCTCCAAACTGAGGTTGTACAAAGAGCTATCTGGATACCATTTGTTGGCTAGCTGGGTGTGTCTGTAGAGTTTGTCTGGTCAGTTAATTGTTTAACAAGATAGATTTTCAGGTGCGGTTGTGGCTGCATGTGACTGACCGGTCTGTTGTTTTATTTTACAAAAGGCCTCCTCAGAAACTTGTTTCCAAGCGGTTAGCTAACACACTTTCATCTAAAAACACATAAAAGTGCAGTATTGTATTGTATGTTTACAAATTTACTGCTCGTTCGCCAGCTCATAAGTAAGAGCACTCGTAAGTCGGGGACTACCTGTACGAATCTCCAAGATTAGTAACAAACTTGAGTACAACAAATATGCTTTGCTCTTTAAAAATGTTTACAAAGAAAAGATTGCAGGAAAACATTTTATAAAAATGCATCAAATATGAAATGTTTCTTAAAAAGTTGTGTGTGTACCGGTAGTCAAATTAAGAGTTTAGAGCTTAGCCATCTGTGAAAAATAAAACTGAAGCATACGCTTTGCTATATTTGGATCAGGGGACGCCAAAATTAAAAGAATGTCAAAATTTTGTTTTCGAACAGAATCTTGAGAAAGCGCTCTAGCTTCATTTAAAGAACGGTTCAAAATTGATAAAAGCACAAGCTTAATTACACGTTCAAGTCAAATAAATAAATTCACAAATAAAACTGCCAAGCCAGACAGCCGACACCTGCTGATGATACCTTTGTCTCACTGTTAGTGGAGTAAAGCTACATTATTACAAATATACATTTACTCTCTCAGAAAAGCTTGATATTAACTTGACATCTATATTCTACACAAGGTGTCTGCTACATAAAAGACTCTTTAACCAAGCCAAAGAAATATATCCATATTTATCTGTCCATGTACATATTTTCATATATATAGTTACTCTCTCAGTTTAGTTCTTTGTTCTTCATGTCTATAATTACCATCATTCACACTGATTTCACCATTAACCGCTTTCCTTAACAGGTAGTTATAATCAGTGGTGTCAAAAGTATTCACATTCATTACTCAAGTAGAAGTATAGATACTGGGATTTAAAAATACTTCTGTAGAAGTAGAAGTATCAACTCTAGCTTTTTACTCGAGTAAAATAAAAAGTACTGGTTTCAAAACTACTTAAAAGTATAAAAGTAAAAGTAGCGTAAGAAAAAGCAACAACAAAGACAAATGCTTACGCCGCACCACACATACTATTGTATAAAACCTCACCTCCCCCATTTTTTAGACTATTATATTGTTAATGTTGAAAAACTAGGGGTGCACTAAGCTACCTGTCTTAACTGCATATATGCCCATTGAAAATAGACACATTTAAATGCAAATTTAAATATATTAAAATAACCATATAGGGGCATTATTGAGCATAACCATATGTTTCATGGAGTCACAATGTGACTAATTACTCTTCCTGGCCGCCATAGAGGCGCTGTTGACTCTTAAGGCCGCGTTGACTACCGCTAATTCCGTCAGCTTGAAAACGAAGACGGTGAAAAATCAACTTTTGGGATGAGTTTTAGCCTGGATGTGACAATCGCTTAAACAAACGTTCTGTTAAGAAAATAATCGATGTGTTTAAAATGTTTAGAAAAGGTTCTGTGAACTTTTCGATATTAAATGCACCGGACTTTTTCCTTTTTTTTTTTTTTCTATCTGGCTGACGTCACTACGTCGATGTGTCGTTTGTGTTGCATTTAGGGACGTGCGTGCAGTCGGACGTTTGTGTTCTCCCGAAGTCTAAACGCTCTAAAACCCCTTTAAATATCTCAAAACACCGCGGTTAAACAGTTTCTGACGATATTTCATGCATAGAACGAACAAGTTGGACAATCTGTCAGTATTGTGCTAACAAAACTGAAATTTGACGACCAGCACCGCGTGTCACGTGATCGCTTTGAATCGGTCACAGCACATAAACAGACGCCATGAACGTAGCGTCACCTTATCACAAATGTAGATTCTTTTTCAACTCATAAGACGCTTAAATGCACCCCAAAAATTCTGTAAACGTATCGTTTCACATCCGAACAGTTATACCAAGCTGCGCCCAGTAAAAATAGTTCAATAAATGTCGCCCACACGGACTTTTCCCGTATTTAGCAACACGTCAGAGCTAATGGACCGAGTCAGAACGTTGATCCGGCAGCTTCAAACACTATTATTCCTGTTTAAAATGTAACGAAACTTTCAGGTTACCTCAATACGGCAAAATGAAAGAAAAGTAACGAGGCTATTTTTAAAAGTAAGGAGTAGAAAGTACCAGTAATTGCGTGAAAATGTAAGAAGTAGAAGTATAAATTAGGCTGAAAAATAATTACTTCACTAAAGTATAGATAACTAAATTTGCATTTAAGTAAAGTAACGAAGTATTTATACTTAGTTACTTGACACCTCTGGTTATAATAACCAGACATGTCATCTTCTTTCTTAGAAAAATATACATTTCTTTTCTCGTCTCTCTCTCTCTCTCTCTCTCTCTCTCTCTTTTCTCTTCAGCTTTCTTCCTCGTTTCCTCGTGTTCTGTCTGTCTCTCCTCTCTTTGCTGCTCACTTCCTTTTTCCTTCCTCTTCCTCATACCTTCTTCTCTCTTTTTTTTCTTTTTCTGCAACTTGCATCCATAATTCTGTATGGGGGTAGCCTTCATTATTCATTTTGTTAGGTTTATCTTTGGTCTTTGTCTTTATTTTAGTTTGAAGTTCTCTTAGGTTTTTTTTTTTTTTTTATCTCTCATCTATATTATATTATATAATTATATATTATACTATATTAAATCTCTTATCTCTCTTATCTCTTATAGTTAATCTACCATCAAAGTCGTGTTCTTTTATCCATAGGGGTAGGTGTTGTACGCTTGCAGGGTCTGTTTTTTATTTTTATTTTTTATTATTATCTTCATTATCTATTACACGTTAAACTGTCTACGCATTTTTGAGCATTTTGCTTTGTCCCTTACCCATTTTGAACTAGATTTGGATCCAGTAGGGGGTTTCACATAGGGTGACTAATACTGGATTTGTTAAGTAACAGGACAGTGATAAAAGATCCTTATGGCAAGAATCACTTCAACTCAAATGAGTGGATTCTTCTTAGCCTCTGACACCAAAAGGTTTCACTGTTTGTTTCCTGTTATTTTGGTATGAAACAAAAGAACCAAGCGGTACTTTTATTTCCTTTTCACACTCACAAACACATGCATACATTTTTAGCGCTTCTTTTTATTCCTATTTATCTTAAAGTAGAGGGCTCCGCCGCCCTACACAGAGTTTAATTGACTGTTTTTTTAGTTGTTCATCTAAATCAAAGGAGTCTGCCCTCCTGCGGAGTTTAACTACTTCTTTTTACCTGATAGAGTCTAGAATTGTCAGGGTTTGTTTTATTCCTATTTATCTTAAAGTAGAGGGCTCCGTCGCCCTACACAGAATTTAATTGACTGTTTTTAGTTGTTTATCTAAGTCAACGGAGTCTGCCCTCCTACGGAATTTAACTACTTCTTTTTTACCTGATCAGGGTTTGTTTTACTCAGCTTTCACACTTCACTCATTTTAAAATAAAACGATACTCACTCCACTCTGTGTCACGTCTCTCCTGGACTCCGTCAACCGTCGGACCCCAGTCAGTGAGGAGGACTCCAGTCCCGGAAAGGGTATCAATACTGTGGCCACAGATTTTGCCTGTAACCTACTCACCCACTGGGATCGTCAGGTATCTTGGAATCCGGCTCGAAGGACCAATTTAATGTCAGGTTTAAACCCCAAACATTATTAAAACACCACACTGTAAAACAGAGAAGACACAAGAGATGAGTACCTTTTTCTTGCAAGGAGAGCGGCTAACCCACTCTGTTTATTTTCTGCTCTCCTTTGCCTTTTATTGAGTTTAGGAATGCCCTGGTTACATTTGTCTCACCGCTAAAGGAGGGGGGAAAAACCGGTTGAGACTGATTCACAAATAGGTACACGTCAACACATAGCTATATGTCAACATATAGGTACACGTCAACATGTTGAACAACATTCTTCCAGATGTAGTGGAAAACAACTGCACTATTTCCACAGCCAGTTTGCTCCAGGGTATGTTGCCGGTCGAACAGGTTTCCTGCACACAAACTAATCACAGGCATTAGTGAAAATAAGAACACATGTTGTCTACTTTTAAGAGGGATTAGTTTAAACAATATAAATGTGATAATATGTATTTATAATAAACCCAACAAAACCCAAACAGGACTCCAGCCAGCCATCAGGTGAAAAGAAGGAACCCAGACCCAGACCAGTGGCCATTCCATATGTTGCAGGGGTTTCAGAGACATTGAGACGTTTATTTTCTAAACACAACGTCCCAGTGGCTTTTAAACCTCAAAATACATTACGGCAAAAACTGGTTCATCCCAAAGATCCAGTCCCCCGGCAAAAACAGAGTAACATTGTGTATGCTGTTCAGTGTCAGGAGGGCTGTGATCAGTCTTATATCGGGGAAACTAAACAGCCACTGGCCAAAAGGATGGCCCAGCACAGAAGATCAACATCATCAGGTCAGGACTCTGCAGTCTACACTCATCTCCAGGCCAGCGGTCACTCTTTCAGGGATGAAGATGTTCACATCCTTGATAGAGAGGAACGATGGTTTGAGAGAGGAGTAAAGGAGGCCATCTTTGTGAAAAGAAACCGCCCATCATTAAACAGGGGTGGAGGCCTCCGGTTCAACTGTCCCCCTCCTACAATGCTGTTATTGCTAGTATCACTCAGCCCTCTGTGAATAGCAAACAACCATCAGGGTGCTAACGATCCATCGTTAGGCTGATGGTCCTCCTTGATCATGTGAGCAGCTGGTTTCGGCTGAATACAGTATCTCAGACTGAGGAAGTCTTTCAAACGAAAGACAAAACGTTTCTACGTTGTTGTTCTTTTTTTATGTCCAGAGGACCAGACTTAGCTTTTTTTTTTCAGATTTTTCTACCTGGATTATTGAGCATGCATCAGGATATCTACCCTAATATTCTGCTGCCCATTATAGGAACATAAACCTCCACTTTGAACCCCCTGACACCGTTCATATGGCAGTGGACAGAAATCTAAGGGTTCCTTCAAATGAAAACCTGCCATGTTGCCATGATCTTTTTAGAGAGAAAAGGTTTTGTGCTGTCTGTTTCTGCAGCTTCTTTTTTGTGTTAATTGTTTGAGTTCTTTGCATTTATTTGTTATTTTATTTATACAGTATATATATAATTGTGTATTTCACCATGTTTGTCTTTGTTCAGTTTCTCTGAAACTCAGTGTCTCCTCGTCATCGGCCACATGACCCTCAGTCTGTCCTGTCTTCTGTTAACCATCCACACCTGCACTTAATCTGCACATTAACGCCAGCTGCACCCATTTATTAATCACCCCTCCCATCATACATAAACTCCTCACTTCATGCAAACGTCGTTCCATTTCCCCTCTCCTCTTACCTTTTGCATTCCGAGAGTCTTTCCTCTTATGTTTGCAGTCTTGTCATTTATTTGCTCTTATTTAAAGTCTTTATTTCACTATGATATTTTTCACAGAGTTTTATTTTAGTTGGCACCTCAGCTCTTTTTGATCACATCACAACATGTTGCAGCAATCTTCCAAACGAGCCATACTTGTTAAGTGTTTTTGTAACCGTAAGTGATGAACTTTAACATTAACCCACAAACAGATGGGGTTTTCTTTTTTTAATCATTATTATATATATTTTTTTAATTCTGTGTGGAATTTGCTGACATTTTCACCCCTGGGGATGTTAATGTTAACTAGTGAAACATGTTTTTTTTGCTGCAGAATGGTGGACTCATAGACACTGGCAGCTACCGTATTTTCCGGACTATAGGTCGCGGCTTTTTATCATTTTTTCATGGCCTGCGACCTATAGTCAGGTGCGACCTATATATGGCTTTTTATAAAATAAGCTGATTTGTAATCATTTATTAACAAAAATTAAACTGAGACACACTCTTACAATAATGTCAGCTAACAAATATATATTTTAGGTGTTTATCCTGCTAAAATTATTCATTTATTAAAGAAAAGTTCAGCTCAGACACATATTTGCTATAATTTTTTATCAAACAATTAATTGTTTTTAAGTGTTAATCTTCTTAAAAGCCTTGCTGTGCGCTCCTGTGGCAGACATTTGCAGCAGAGCTAAACACGGTCCACATTTTGACGTAGGTGCGACCTATATTCAGGTGCGACCTATATATGGATTTTTCCAATTCTTTGGCAATAATCGGACAATGCGACCTATCCTCAGGTGCGACCTATAGTCCGAAAAATACGGTATGTTATTTTTTACATGTGCAATATAAAAGAACATGCATGCACTGGAAACACAGCCAAAAAACAGCCGTGCACTTGGTACTGTGTACATGTATGTGCTGGTTTGGTTCTGTGGTTCTGTTTGCAGCAGAACAAAACAGGCTTTGAATCACAGACGTGATATAAATAACTTCATGATGTTGTGGGTGGCAAGAAAATGATGAGAACATGTTTTGGATGAAAGGATTTCACACTTCTCCAACATGTTCATCAGACCCAGCGTTATGATTTCTTGGTGTTTCTATTATTTATTTAATTATTTATTTATTTCACGTCTGCCCGAGTGAAAATAACAAAGCTGCAGCAGCCAGCGTTCATACACCCCACGAGACAGAACTCTCATTATTCTTGTTGGTGCGACTTTATAAAAAACACAAAAATCAACCCAGGCAAAGAATGTTGCAGTGCTGTTTAATGTCACATTGTTAGCTACATGCAGCACTGTGACAAATTTTCTGACATCATGGTGGACCCAAGAATTCAACAGGAGAAATGTATTTTGTGGAGATGTGATAAATTCTATGTCAGGTCACAAGCTCAGAGAACAACGTGTCTGCCGGTGGGGAAAAATTCAAAACAGGAAAAAATATATGGGGGGGTTTGTGAGCCGTCTGCAACCTTTTGTGATGTAAAGAGCCATTTTTGCCAATTTGCTTATTAATTATAAAATCCGGAGCCGCAAAACATGCTGCAACTGTGCACTGTCAACTGGTAATAATAATAATAAATAATGAATTCAATTTATAACGCACTTTTCATTAATGAAAATCTCAAAGTGCTACAAGGTGCAACAGAATTAAATGTCAATAAAACGTCAATAAAACAAATAATAAAACAATTAAAATCAATAACAGTATCAGCTAAGATCAAAAGTAGAATCATGAGGAGGTAGAGTATGCTCGGTTGAAAAGAAAGGTCTTCAAGCCGCTCTTAAAGTCAACCACAGACTGTGGGGCTCTCAGACAGTCAGGAAGAGAGTTCCACAGGCGGGGGGCAGCCACACTGAAAGCCCGGTCTCCCATGGTCCTTAATTTGGTTCTCGGAATGTGAAGGAGATTACTGTTCTGTGACCGCAGCGAACGGGTGGATGAGTATGGAATAAGAATATCCTTCAGATAATCTGGTGAAGTTCCGTGTAAGCATTGATGTGTAATGAGAGCAGTTTTGTACTGAATTCTGTAGGCGACAGGAAGCCAATGAAGGTTATGGAGAATGGGCGTAATATGTTCAAATTTACGAACTCTCAACAAGATCCTTGCTGCACTGTTTTGAATATATTGAAGTTTCTGAAGGTTTTTGCCAGGGATTCCAATAAACAGGGAGTTGCAGTAGTCGAGCCTGGAGGAGACAAAAGCATGGACGAGCTTCTCAGCATCGGAAAAAGTTAGGGATGGGCGAAGTCTGGAGATGTTTCGAAGATGGAAGAAGCAAGTTTTAAACAGATGCTTAATGTGATTTTCAAATGTAAGATTGGAGTCCATTTTTATTCCAAGATTAGTAACAGAGGTGGAGAGGGGGATGTCTTGTCCAGAAAAGGAAAGTGTTGTTATAGGAGATGTTTGTACCTGGTGAGGGGTGCCAATCAGTATGGCCTCAGTCTTGGAGCAGTTTAATTGAAGAAAGTTCTGATTCATCCATTCCCTAATTGCCTCCAGGCAGGCAGAGAGGGCAGTGAGTGAAGATGGAGATGACAAGGTGGAAGATGAGGATGCTCCAGTCCTGATGTAGAGCTGTGTATCGTCGGCATAACAGTGAAAAGAAATGTTGAACTGATTAATAATTTGACCTAAAGGCAGCATGTAAAGGGAAAACAGCAGGGGCCCCAGAACCGACCCCTGAGGGACACCACAGGAGACACAGACTGTCTGGGACGTGGCGTTGCCAAGACTAACACATTCCAGCCTGTTGGAGAGGAAAGATTTGAACCAGTCCAGGACGGTGTCGCAGAGACCGACCTCCACATGAAGACGGTGGAGGAGGATACTATGGTCCACAGTGTCGAAGGCTGCAGTGAGGTCAAGGAGGACAAGGATGGAGGGAGAGCCAGTGTCAGCAGCCAAGAGGACATCATTGGTAACTCTCAGCAATGCAGTCTCTGTACTGTGAGCTGCCCTGAATCCAGACTGGAACTTCTCATACAGGGAGTGTTGTTGTAGGTGATCCTGCAACTGAGCAGCAACAGCCCATGGGCCACTACAAGTTTGTCAGAGATGGCTTTTCTGACCAGTGGGGGTGATATTATAAAACAAAAAAATGTATATTCTTAACATTTATTGATGTTTTTACATTTGAATACAAAAGAAAAATCAAGATTCATGTAAAGAAAGAAAAATTATATATATATTTTAACAATTTTATTAAAATTAAAACACTGAACTCTGCTGGCTAATGTGAGTTATCTTAATTGTTGAAGAATTAAGTGTCCGACTTAAAGCATAAAGTTAAAGACAGGATAAAATTAGGGTTTGTTGGATATCCAGTTACATTTTTAAAGAAGAATACTTTAGTTTACTTTGACTTTGTATTTTGAGTTTTATTCTTATCAAAGTTACTCAACATATTCCTTCTCAGCAGCTTGTCTTATACCGTATTTTTCTGATTATAAGATCCTGTCTCCCGTCTCTGCTCCCTATCATCACTAATATCATCCACTCCTCCCTAACCTCTGGCACTGTTTCCACAGCCTTCAAATCTGCTGCCATCACCCCCATCATCAAGAAACCAGGTCTTGACTTTACCAACTTCAGTAATCTTCGTCCGATCTCCAATCTGCCCTTCATCTCCAAGATTCTTGAAAAAACTGTTGCTAGTCAACTTCACTCTCACCTGTCCAACAACAACATTTATGAAGAGTTTCAATCTGGATTTCGCCCCCACCATAGCACCGAAACAGCTCTAGTAAAAATTACTAACGACCTTCTTCTTGCTGCTGACTCTGGTCTTCTGTCCATCCTCATTCTTCTTGATCTAAGTTCTGCCTTCGACACCATCTGTCATTCTATCCTCCTCAACAGACTAACCTCCATTGGCATCTCAGGTACCCCGTTAGACTGGTTCAACTCCTATCTCTCTGACCGCACTCAATTCATTCAGCTTAAATCCTTCCGCTCCCAGTCTTCCCCTGTCTCCACGGGTGTCCCCCAAGGCTCTGTCCTCGGACCCCTCCTCTTCATCATTTACCTCCTTCCTCTAGGTCACATCTTCCGCAAATACGGCGTCCATTTCCACTGTTATGCTGATGACACACAGCTCTACTTGTCATCAAAACCTAACTCCACCCACCCACCCTCCATCCTCACCGACTGTCTCAATGAGCTAAATCACTGGTTTTCTAACAATTTCCTTCAACTAAACAGCAACAAAACAGAAGTCATTCTCGTCGGTACCAAAAACTCTATTTCAAAATCAGAACATCTTCTCGTCCCCCTTAACAACTCTCTGCTATCCCCCTCCCCTCAGGTCAAGAGCCTCGGTGTCATCCTCGACACCACTCTCTCCTTCACTTCACACATCAACAATATTACTCGGTCTGCCTATTTCCACCTCCGTAATATTAACCGTCTCCGTCCTTCTCTCACACCCCGCTCCACAGCCATCCTGGTGCACAGTCTTGTGACTTCCCGTATCGATTACTGCAACTCCCTTCTCTACGGCCTCCCCAACAAATCTCTCCACAAGTTACAGATGGTCCAGAACTCAGCTGCCCGTGTCATCACTCAAACCTCCTACTATAACCACATCACTCCTGTCCTGCAGCAGCTCCACTGGCTCCCGGTTAAATCACGCATCATCTTCAAAATTCTACTCCTCACGTTCAAATCTATCCACAACCTTGCCCCTCCTTATCTATCTGACCTCCTACAAATCTCCATCCCATCACGCTCTCTCAGATCCTCCTCTTCACTACATCTCCATGTACCCTCTGCCCGCCTCTCCACCATGGGGAGCAGGGCCTTCACCTGCTCTGCCCCTCACCTCTGGAACGCTCTACCGCCAGACCTTCGAAACACCACCTCCCTTTCTCTGTTCAAGACTGCCCTGAAAACACATCTCTTTAGACTAGCTTATCATTAACTTTACTAAATGTATTTTTATTATCTTCCATTTTATAATCTTTATGTATTTTATATTTCAATTTGTCACTGATAATGTTTGCACTGTATTGGTTTGTTAAGTGTCCTTGGGTGTCCTGAAAGGTGCTTTTAAATAAAATGATAATAATAATAATAATAATAATAATAATAATAATAATAATAATAATAATAATAATAATTATTATTATTATTATTATTATTATTATTATTATTATTATTATTATTATTATTATTATTATTATTATTATTGTTATTATTATAAGGCGCATTGGGCGAAACTAAAAAGTCAGTCAGATAAAACTCATTCATAATAATTCTCAACATTGTTCAGTTGTATCACATAAAATCAGTTCGAGGTCAGTAAGCACAACCAGAATTAATACATAAGTCTCACTGTTGATTTTTGAGAAAATTAAAGGATCTTAAGTGTGTCTTATAGTCTGAAAAATACTGTATTCCAAAACATTCTGGTGGTTTTGAGAGAAAGATCACGCTGTGAGACTGAAAATCGACTTAAAGTGACTAACAAACCACTAGCATGATGTTCTATGCCTTTTTTTATTTGTAATATCTTTCACATATTTGGAAATGACAGGAAATCTGCTGAAACTAGCCTTTTTCATTGTTGGTCTTTAAATAAAATTCAGTTTTATTTTAGTTTTGGTCAAAGCCTGAAAAAGCTGCAGAGGTACCAAAGAGCCACATGTCCACATGTTTCAGACCCAATCACTGATTGAGTTCACGAGTTACAACATGAAGAACTTCTGATTAGTCAAAATTAAATGCCCTTTTTGTCATCATCATACCCTTTTCATCCATAAATAAGGGTTTGTTGCAGTCGTAGCATAATATCATTGGTCATCTGCAAAACTAATTTC